>VDFB02231619.1:166879-233285 GCA_007258455.2 Sequoia sempervirens
TTTTAGGTAATGTTTTTATATTTAATTTTTGTCTGGCGGGACATTGATGTCTGGAGAAGATAGCCGAGCACTTCTGCAGAAGCGGGTTTACCTCATTGTAATTGTACAAATTAGATATTGTAATTGTACAAATTAGATGTTTCCAGCAAAATGTTTTATTATTATATTTTTTTCATAAGTTTTTTGGGTTAATTTCGATAATGTTTTTAATATTCTTGTTGCAGTCGACTGATCGGGGAAAGGCACCAGCAGTAGAGGAGAGCATCCATAGTGAGGTGCAGTCAATATTTTGTGATGATGACATCACTTATTCAGCAAACCCTCTCGATATGATAAAGAAGGTCCAAAAAAAATGCAATGAAGAAATGGTTAAGTTGATGTTCATAGTGCCTCAAACAAATGAGATAAAAGAGAGGGTTAAAATATTGACTGAGATATTACAAAACTTGCAAGTAAGCTATCATGAGGTCTTTAATTATAACATAAGTTCATTCATGGTTTTATATTTTTTACTCTTTTATGTCATCAACTAAAATATGTGTTGTTTTTACAAGGTTATTTGCCTCCTCATGATGCTCCTGGCCATGATCAGGGTACTGCAAGTGATGCCCGAGGAGTAGGGGTTGGTACAAGTGTCCATCCTGATCTTCCTACGCATACACCACATCATCTGACCCCATCATTCATGCCTATATTGTCGTCTGAAATGTCAACAACACATACCATGCAGGAATTTGTTCATGCACCCTCTGACAGCGAACACATTCGAGAACATGTGTCATGACATGTACCTTGGGATGCAAAGGCCACTAGTACTAGTGATGTTTTAGCAACATTTCCTGGATCTTCTTGTATTACTAGTACAAGAACATTGTCGGTCACACTTGTGGTGACCGAGGATTTCGTTCCCATAAAGATAGAGAGGGTCTCAGGTACTTTAAAATGTTTTAATTATTATTATATATAATCCAATTGAAATCTACTTATTGATCACTCTTTTTAGACTATTGATCCCATGAACATTTTGCAGGAAATGATGTTTTTTATAAACATCTAAGTGATATTACATTGGAGCTCTTCAAGCCCACCATACGTACACGGTGGAATGCCCAAAATCAAGATTTAAAAAATGAGCTCATTAACCATTTAGTTGTGTTGTTCAATGATAAAACATTCAACTGAACCAAGGTCCTTCAGAAAGCTAGTACCTATCTAAAGTATGCGAGGGACCAATATAGGTCACATTTAGAGAAGAACAAAAAGTATGAGCCTCCCCCCATGATTCCGGAGAGGGAGTGGAAGGACCTGGTGTCGGATGGGAAGGAGAAGGCTGAAAAGAAAAAAGGAAAGACACCATCGGACCAAGGAAGGTACGTGATACTATCAACAATGTAATTATATACTGATTACTCTTTCTTTTTACATAATCTAACGTATTTCAAACTTTTCATGGGCTTCCTGACACATTGAAGGCAACAAAGGCAAGACTAGAAAAACATGGGCAGCACAAACTTGGATTTGGTGGTTATATGAAATTAGCCACATGAATTGTAAGTATCAATAAATGAAATATAGCATCCAAATAATAAATTGAAAACAATTTTGGTTTTATCACACCATAGAAGCAAAATTCATGATCTTATGCAAAAATGTAGGGCTCTGAATTCAACAGAGTTCCCATAGAAGATGACTTGAAGATTGCCTTCTAGTAAGGCTATGGAGTCGTGGCTGAACACCTAAGAGTCTTGACTGGGCAAACACAACCTTCCGCTACATCTGACATGCAGGTAAATAAACTCAATAAAGTTTATTTAAAATTGAATACTTGTGGAATCTATTCAATATTAATTTCCACCATAAAGTAATTACATGCCTATTTGTTTTAAACATTCAAGCAATGATAATACTGCACATGACATTGGAATGCAGCCTAGTGAGGGTGGAGCACAACCTGCAGATGAAGGTCATGGTGTGCATCCCAATAGAGCATGTAGAGCATGATCAACATGTTGAAGCATGATTAGGCTAGAAGATCAGGAACATGATGTGGCCCCATCAGGTAAAGAGGACCACTCTAAAGTTCTTTTAAACATATTTAATTGCAATTGGTGTATTAATTAATGTAACCTTTCATGTTTCAACTTTAGAGCATGTAGAGCATCATCAAGGTGTTGAGCATGATCAGGCTAGAGAAGATTAGGAACATGATTTGGCCCCATCAGGTAAAGAGGACCACTCTCATGTTCTCTTAAACATATTTAATTTTAATTGGTGTATTAATTAATGTAACCTTTTTTGTTTCAACTATAGATCAGGATTTAGAGGGTGTTCAACATGTTGAGCATGAGTCTATAACAAAATTCAGGAACATGATGTGGACCCATCAGGTAAAGAGAACCACTCTAATGTTCTTTTAATTAATGAAATACTTGTAACAATAATAATAAAACATATCAGTTTAACATTTCTTTCTTATTGACCCCTTGCAAGGCCCACGTCATGAGCGTACTAGGGTACATTAAGATCAGAGGGAGAACAACTAAAGGGGACAAATATTGATTTAGAAAACGATATCTACTTGACTTTATGTACTTTAAAAAGAAACAAAAAAGTGATTGTAATCATATCATGACAACCATATTTTTGATAATATGTAAAAACTGAAAGAATGAATATTATATGTTAATGAATGAATGTGAATATGTTAATTAATGAATGTTATATGTTAATGAATGAATGTTATATGTTATGGATTGATGTAATGGATGAATGAATGTGTGAATATATGTTATTAATGGATGAATGAATGATTAATGTTATATGATTGGGTATGGGGAATTGAGAGTGATGTGAAGGGGGGGGGAGGGGCCAAATGAGCTTCCACCATCACGTGGTTGGCCATGTTAAGTAGAGAATATTAAACTATTCTCGAAACAAAGAGAAGCTCAATAAGGTAATGCACTTTTCAATATAAGAAATGCATCGTTTGAAGCATCAAACCAATATGCAAAGATGAAAGAAAGTGCTAACTTTTCACTATGGTGGCAGAAAAATGATTCTTTATACCCTGAATCCATGCTCTGCATCATAATTTTAAGTTGTTTCCATTCCAATGTTCTGAGTTTAGTTTGTTTGTATGGCTTTGTATGAATACCACATTGTGTTGTGTGTGGATTTGGTTTCAAAGCTCTGTTTCTTCTATTTTTAGTGGTGACATAACTCTAAAATTTGACTTTTGTGCATAACAGGTTAGTGGAAAAATTGACCTCTAAAGGGTTTAGAGGCTCGATTGAGATAGATACACGGATATTTGGATCTTGTTGTTGATGGGAGTCTTTGACTTAACCATGAAATTTTGTACCATCTGTAGGTATGCAAAATTTTCTCTACTTACATTCATTCTTGATCATAAATGTTGTAAATGATATTAATGCTTCAAACTTAAGATTCGTTTCATTGTTATAATGATCAAAATGTTATACTTTGCTATACATTCAAGCATTCTCTTGCCCCTACCCTTTGCTCTCTCCCCCCTCCTTTTAAGAATTTTCTTTGTCATAAAAGATTCACATTTCTATCTCATTTACACAAATTTATCTGAAGTGCTAGGAGTGAATAAAGATATGTAAAAGATGATGGATTATGTCTAAACAACAACTTTCCATCTTATAGCTAATTAAATCCTTAATATTTGAATAGTTTAGAGCTCGAATAATGCTTGTATATGCATGTGTAGCAATAAGGGAGCCTATGTGAAGATTGAAATTTAAAACATCACTTTGGTATTTTTCCTTAGGCAGTGAAATGATATTTTGAGTAATACAAACCTACACACACATTGATATTTTTCGGCATTGCATTGAAGAAATTTTTTCTCTTATACCTACCCTCGGCTAGACATGGAGGTATATAATATTGGTTTTTGGGTTTATTCTGTAAGTAGTTAATTTCACAGAGGAAGACTAAAATCTTCTTAATGTCCTGTGTCAGGTGTGAAAGCATATGAATCACTTGCTGAAGGCACCATTTTGTATTCGTACAAAAACTGGTTTGTTCTTTTTTTATGTTTCTTGCATGTGTTTTTTTAGGCTCTAGAGATGTAGCTCAGCTCTTTCCTTTGCACTTTTCATCTATTTTGATGATTACATTAGATTGTCCTCATAATTTTTCATGTAGATCTGTTTGTAACCTTATTTTCTACCAATCAATTTGAAAAGCACTCACATATTAAGGGCCATTTCACTAACTTGTAGTCATCCATTACTTCATATGTTGCAGGTTGTGTCTATGTGCCAATAAATTCTGATGATTGTGAGAACTTTAATGCTACAAGTGTACCCAATCTTTCTCAAGTAAAAGTCTTACCTTATTTTATAGTACTTTAAATAGTTAATTGAAGGTACTTCTTTAGATCTCAGATAGTTGAACCTGGATTAAAATATGGTATCAGATGGGCAGTATAATGATAAAACTAAGGTCCATTGAACACAAATTACGAACATAATTTACTGGACTATGAATAGTGTTACAATTATAATTATTTCTCCTTTACCTACCTCTGCATTCATGAAAAAGATAGATCCCTATAAATCTAACCATGGAAGTGTTAAAATTTGCAGTATCTGTAGGACTCGGGAAACTATCAAACATATTCTTTTTGAATGTTTTTATGCTCAGGAAATTTGGTACTTATTCTACCATAAGCTGAAGGTCTGGAATAGCAATGGTAAAATTAATTGGCATGATATTCTATTTTATAATTTCAAGCTCAAGTTTGATTGTAAGATATTAAGTAGTCGAAGGAAAGTCCCAGTGACCCCCAAAGTCATAGCGATAAGTTATCATTGGTGAGAATCGTAGCGATACACTTAAGACCGAAGGAATAATTCTTGGGGAGACTTAGAATGTTGGTATGATTGCATGACACCATAGCGACATATGATCTATTGGCTATCAGTGAGGCTCAGAACATCGATGAGACTGTGTGACACCAAAGAGATATGTAATATTGACTGTCGAAGAGACTGAAGGCATCGGCAAAACTACATGACGTCTCAGCAGGTGTCTAATAAACATGGAAAATGACGAATAATTCTTTCTTTTTTTAAATTGCAATTTTTCATCAAAATTTTGATGAACACAACCAACGAATCATTGAAAAAGGTCTGACGAAGTTGCTATAGCTGTGACGAAGGCTTCATCGTAACTCCTTGTCCATTTCATCATAATTGCGACGAAGTCCACTGATGAATCATAGAAAAGGTCCGACGAAGTTGCTTTGCTGCGACGAAGGCTTCGTCATAACTCCTTGCCCTTTCAGTCACAATTTCGACGAACGCCGCTGACGAACTACATCAAAGGTCCGACGAAGCTGCTTAGCTGTGACGAATGCTTCATCGTAAATACTTTCCCATTTCATCGAACTGGTGACGAACTTCTGGTGTTCTTTCGACGCCCATTTCATCGATATTCTGACGAACATCTAAGCCATTTTATGATGCCGACGACTAATGAATTTGTGTCGTTATTTCAACATTTAATTCGTTGTTGTACTTGCGACAAAAATGTTTTCGTCATTTCGTTGCTACTCCGACAAAGATTTGTCGAACCACCGATGAACGACCGTCGGAAAATGGTGTCAAATTCAGTAGTGCCACTTACAAGAATATTAAAATCACCTTCAACGTAATTACAATAAGAGAGTCAAGGTTGGAAATTCCAACATTGGTGATCTAATCTTAAAGGAAAATCTAAAAAATCAGCAAGAACGTGAGAAAACAGGTAAGTTTGAGCCTAACTAGTTGGGTCCTTATATGTTCATTGCAACTTACAGATTTGGTGCCTATTTACTGGCTACTCTAGAGGGTAAACCACTATCTAATCCTATCAATAGCATGCACCTTCAGAAGTACTATACATGAGATCTAGAGATCCCATTATATCAAAAGATTTAAAAAATGAAAAATAGAAAAGAAAAGAGAAAGAAAAATATTTTTTCCTATAGTGAAAACCATTACGGTGGCTCTTTGGATAAGTACCATGGTGAAAACCTGGAAAATAGGCACCATGTGTATTCAACTTGTACTATATTTTCTATCATTACTCTATCTAATTTCATCCATAATAACCTGAGTGTATTCTCTTTCATAATGAAACCTTCCCACCTCTTCTCATGACCCAAGATTGATTAACATTTAGCGTTAACCGCTTATCACATTCACCCTTTCATAATGACTAATCCAGTTTTGGATTGGGGGAAATCCTTGACCCAATATTTTAAAAGGATCTTACCCATGGCATTTGAGGATGTTATCACAAAAATTAAAAGAACATCAAAATTTTCAAAATACAAAAAAAAATCAAAACATTCAAATAACCTTTGGAAAATCCAAACAAAAAATCAGCCATAAAATATCAAAAATAGTGTCAATCCAAATAGTTGAACTACATTGTCTCTGCATCATCACATAGGAAAGGCCATCATCGATAGCCCCTAAGGCATTAGGTTTGTCCTTCAGGGTCCATCACAGTCATATCTTCATCTTGGTCCATTGCTCATAATAAAATGTCACTGGCCATGGTCAATCGAACTATGTTGTCTCTGTGTTTGTCACATAGGAAAGGACATCATCAATGAGCCCCCAAAGCATTAGGTTATTCCCCTTAGGGTACATTATAATAGAATTTTTCATCACAATCCAAATTTTAGAATAAAATTATCCCTTCGTAGAGAATTGACATGTCAGACACAAACTTGTAAGAGACCTTACACAAAATTGAGCATGACAAATCATGAAATAACAAATGACACTACCCAAACTAGTCTTCAACTAGGTGGATCCAATTATCTACAAATGTTACCTATCCTATCAAAAATCATTTTTCTTTTAGGATGTTGCATTATCGAAACCAAACTAGGCATCTTACACGAAATGTTGCATTCCTTCAAACAAGCACACTCTTTTAAAAATATATCACACTTATCTATGGATTAAAAGGGTCTAAATAGTCGTTGACTTGTTTAGGTTTAGTTTAGTCTTATATTTTTATATGATTTATCTTATGACATACTCTTAAGTTGATCAATGATATCCACAAGTGATTAGAGCGACCATGATGGATTATGACGTTTCTTTTTGTTGATTTTTGTCTAGGGTTTGTCTTGGTAACATGACAGGGGCAACTAAGGTCCTTTTTGTGTGATGGGGATTCTATATAGCATAATCTAAACATCCTATACAAGCTGAAATCCAATTTAACACTTTCTTGTATTTGGATAAACATGCTCTATGGTATTTTTCTCATGTGTTCCTATAAGGTTCCATTGTCACTAATCTGGATTAGGACACTCCTTGTCTAACATATCTTAAATCTTTGAAAAAAAGATACTAAATGTCACCAAGGTTTGTCGCAACTCGGTGTACACACAATCCACTTGTCCATATATCATATCTTTAAGCAAACAAAAACAAAATCTACTTTTACAATTCATGCTTAGGTGTGCATACATCTGCTTGTTCCATAAACACAAAAAATGCTCAACGATGATAAAACATGCACTAGCGAAATCTCAAGTAATATCAATCATTACATCAATCTTAATATGGATGAACGATCTAGCTAAAAGTTTCTTCACTCCTTACTAACTATTTATTTTCTTTTCACTATCGGTTCTTCTAATAGTCCTATAGTCATCTCGGTGGTGTTCTTTGACACACAAAAAACAATTATATGAGTTGCATCATCTTGCATCCATAATCATGTTAGATTATCATAATTATGTGCATATAGGTCATACATACTACATAAGAGAAATACAAAAAGAGATAATATTGCATCACATTTTAAATCATCATCATCCATATAGCATCATATCAAATATGGCATAAACATGTTTTAAACATATAATGTCATCATCATGTAGATAATAAATCATTAAATATCCATACATTATGTCATACATATAAGCATAAAACATATATCACGTGCATCCATCCATAAATAAAACCATACATAACATCATAGGCATCCATAAACATCCATCACATAGAAACATGCATAGAAATACCACATCATATAATTGCCTCAAAAATGATGTATCTCATATATATAATCCAAAAAATGTGTCACAGTACAAAAAATTGAATGACAGTAAAAATGTAGAGCTTGCAGGCTCTGTCCAAAATATACATGTCTAAATAAAAATAGGTCTAGCCTGTGTTGTCTCTTTCATCGAAAAGGGGCCTATCCTCTCCATGGCTTGATCTTGAGGCCCGTGACTAATCCTTGTGTACATGTTGAGTTGTGTGGTAAGGAGATGGCCTCGGTTGTGATACCCCTACACTGCTTTATGATCTCCTCAAATGTGACCTACTCTAAATCTGTGTGAAGTTAGGGGCCCTCCTTACTGTAGGCACTGCACTCTCATAGAGATCTTGGTAATATTGCTTGACTCGAATAAACCAATGAAGCTCTCAAGCTAGATATATGGTACCTCCACTAACTGTATCAATGAACTCAATGGATCACTGCTCCGCTCATTGCGCCCTAATCACCGCCATGTCCCATTCAGTAGTCAACTATGAAACCTACCCCTACAAACCCTGAACCTAAGCCAAAGAAGACTAAAGTTGTGCATGTAATGTGAAAAACTATGGATCTTGATGTCTCTCCTCCACATCCTCCTCCATAGCCTCAAGGATCAGTACATCCTACAAACCCTCCTCAATAGCTACCTCACAATCTCTCTCCCCTGCCTCTACCTCCCTACGAACCTCCTCCACCTTGGTATCCATGTCGATATCAACCTCCACCCCCATCTATTGCTCTCTTTATCCCTTGTCTTAGTGAGGAGAAGCATCAACCTATACCAATCTGACCTGCACTCCCTCTTGAATTGAAACATTTGGTTGCACCCTCTCCTCCTGTCAAGGAGCATCATCTCTCTATGGCTAACCATCTTGCCTCAGTGCTTGAGGTGGAAGTTCGCCTCTATCCCTCCAACCTCTATCACCACCTCGACCTCTATCCCCCTGCCACCATATCCACCCTGACCTACATCATCTCCTCCATCATCCCCACCATCCCCTCGACCACTGTCATCCCCTTTCCCTTATCCTCTCCCCCAAAAATCTACCCCACAGACCTCTCCCAAGCCTCTCTATAGGATCAGGTTGATCAAATCTATAAATGGTGTGGGCATGTCTAAGCCCACCATGCATCATAATTTAGCGTAGTCCCTACATCAACTTAATCAACAATAATGCACCACTCGATTGGCTGCAATCCATCAATATCTGCAGTAGCACCCTGTACACTGATCATAGGTCCCCATTGGGGAACCTCTCAAGAAGATTGGGAAAACTCTACGATGCCCATAGGAACTCCCTACCACTCTCCAAACTATTTCAACACACACTCTAGAAGATGTCTCTCGATAATATGCTATGTTTGGATAGTATGACCCATTAGATATTTGGTTTACCTACAAAAAGGTAGATGCTCTACATCACCATCCAAAATGCGACAATCTCCATACGACCTCTAGGTGAAAACATCCAAGGTATCAATACCATGTCTCTAGTAACTGATGTCACCAACCCAAATCTAAGCGACGACACCTCCATAAATATACACATAGGGCAACTCTAGTGCTAGGTACCTATCAATGTGTGGCCTAAAAATAGCTATGTTCTCCCAAGCCCAGACCATGAATAATGTGGTACCACAATTGGTGGACTAAGCATCTCTATACGCTACATCATGAAGCTGGAAGTAGAGCATGGCCAGTAAACAATGACCCTAAGCATAAAATATGGCCCACTCCATCATACCCTCGAGCATCTGACCCCATCCAATGGGGATCCATGGCCTCGATGGTTAGGAATAAAAAACTACCAATAATAGTGTAAATAACAACTATGAGCCAGTCATGCTCAACAAGAGTGTCCCATTGGATCTCGTAGTCCTCTATGCTGAGAGCTAGTGATTCGACATAAAAAACTTAACTTAGTGCAACCAATCCATGGTTAGGATCATAAAAAACACATTCACCATGAATGGGAAGCCAAAGAATATTCCAAACATCCTTGAGTGTGATAGCGACCTCACCAGTAGGTAAGTGGAATGAACTTGTCTTGGAGTGTCATCGCTCTGCCAAAGCTATCAGTAGACCTCGATTAGCTCAAATACTAGGTATGAAAGTAACATGATATAAGCTAAGGGAATGCAGTGTATCTTGCTCCTCCTTACCCAAGTGATCTCGCAAACAGAGAGAAGTAGGTCGACTCTCTTGGGTATAGATCAGTAGTAATCTCACTTGTGCTCACAAAAAGAACATTACATCAATCAAGATGCCTAACTGAACCTATTAGACCTTTTCTACAAATTTTTCTTTATCAAAAATTGACTCATTGGCTAACAGGAAGATGCATCGCACTATCGTACATATGCGACACACATTGGAAATTGCGATCAAATTGATCACAATTGTGGCACATTGTCATGCAATTATGTTGCACAAAATCAAATGTGATGTACTACTCTATACTTGTGTTGTACCACAACGGATGTGGTGTAGAAATCAATTGCAAGCAACCTAACAATGACAACTCCATTTTACAGATGCATCATATTGGACACATGCGGTGAACTAAGCCACAGATGTGGAGAGAACACAATAGCAGATGTGGTGCAAAAATAGCACTGCATCTATTTTCTCTTCTTTGAGCCCTAAAATTTAAGAAAAAACATAAATTATGAGGAAAGGAAAGTGTGTACATACCATATCCCCTAAGCCCTTTGGCCATCTGAACAATCGAACTCGGTATCTGTGGTGAGATCCAACTAGTATAGGAAACATTTTGATAGCAGGTTTTCTACAAAATCACACTTAGAGCTCCCAAACTCCTACAAGAAAAATGCACAAATGAATCTTCTTACACCCCCTAGGGTCTATTTATAGACTTTTTGGGTTGGATTTTCAACCCCTTTATAACTGGGTGCATCAACTTCCGAATTCAAACACAAAAACTGACGCCATGGAGGCCTTAAAATTAAAATATTTTGCTACCAACATTTTCATCACTATAAAATTAACTTATTAGAACAATTTTCCAAATTTTTGGATTTTTTTTCAAAATTTGTAAATTTTTTTGAGGGGGCATCATCCTATCCCATCATTACCAAGGCATACTGAGGCAACTCCTAAGCACACAAATTTGAATTTTTTTTGACATGCTATAAAAACACATTATATCAAACAGGGGCAAGATGCAAATACCCTAAATTGTCTTAACATGCAAACAACACCTTTTTACTAATTTTCACTCTTCTTCCCTAAATGATTAAATGATACCTTAATATTATTTAATTATTATTAATTTTCATATTATGCTATTAATTAAGTAATTTTACATTATTTAATTCATTCATTCATTCTCATTCATCAAATCTGACTAATTAAATAAAGCCTATTTATTTAATAATGTCCTGATTATCCTCTCTCTGATTAATTAAATAAATCCTAGTTATTTAATAAATGTCCTAATATAACATTATTCCTTCTAATTAATTAAATAAACCTTATTTATTTAATTATGTCAATGACTTCACCTATTCTTCTATTTTAATTAAATAGTTGTCATTAATTATTTAACTAACATCAAACACCTTTCTCATATTAAATAATTGTTAACAAATTATTTAATTAAATCACTTTCCCACTTCTAGATTAAATAATTAAATTAATGATTTAATTCTCCCATATTCACTCAACATGATCGATTAATAAATAAACTTTCATTTATTAATTCAATCTTCATTTGCACGTTCCTCCAAAGATTATTTAATTAATTATCCTCTCACACATTGACTAATCAATCAATCCCATTGATTACTCAATCTAATCAGTTGACTAATCAATCAATCCCATTGATTACTCAATCTAATCAATTGACTAATCAATCAATCCCATTGATTATTCAATCCCACTAATTGATCAATCAATCCCACTAATTGATCAATCAATCCCACCAATTATCCAATCAATTTCCTTGATTAAATCAATCAAGTTAGTTAACTCTCCAATATATTTCCTCTAAATGGACTTTGACCATTGATCTTCATCTTTCATCTTTGAGTCCAAATCATTCATCTGAAAGATGCATTTCTATAAAAGAAGGCCTTATTTTCATGTTCATGGCTAACCACAAACTCTTAAACTTTGGTGTTTGCATCATTTGCGATCACATGCATACTTGAATCTTCATAGCAAAAGAGTAGCATGCCCATTTCTGAGAGAAAAATCATACTAAGAAGAACAATGGAAGTCATCCATGGCAATATAGTAAAGGTGAAGGTATTATTTGTTTGAAATTTGGTTTTTATCTATTATTGCATGTTTTCCATTGATTAGATTGGATCTTATTGAATGTAGGGTTGCATATTGTGGTTGTTTACATTGATTCCTATTACCTCAATGACCTTGGGTCGATTTTCTAGTTTGCAGTATATACATGATGGATGTAGTCCTTGGGGGTATCATTGAGTCAGGTCCATACATCATTTTGTTTCTTTTCTCTCTTTAGGAGAGGATTTTTTTCTCACTGGGTTTTCTCCTTTTCTTCATTTGTGAGAGATTATATTATAAATGGGTACCTAACATGGCCTCATAGTCGAGACCAATAGGCATTTTTTATGATTTTCTTAATAATCTTCTCCCTATGTTGCACTTAAGGGGGGTGTTGGTGAGAATAAATGTCTTGTACCTAACTAATCCTAGCAATGGGGAGTTATTCACATGATAAGTTTACTTAGGTTCTAGATAATCTTCTAGAAGGCTTAGTGATCTAGATAAGATCTTATCCTATCTTATACTTTGAATTTTTTGTCAAGTTAGTTGTCTCATAACATAGGATTAAGACATATGTCACAATATTGTCTAATACTATATCTCACCTTGCCTTTATAAGCAAGGCATCTCATGTATATTAGCATATTAAATCTTGTAATATTTCATCCATTATTACAAATGTATGGTCTTTCTTTTCTCTTTTGTAGAAGATTGTTTTTGGTTTTGTAGGTGGTTCTGGAGATTTGAGTCCTTAAGTGACTCTAACATAAAGGTTAGCTAATGATTCAAAAAAATTAAATAATTTGATTTAATGTAAATACATAGAATTTTATAGTTAAATTCATGTTTAATGGTATCTCATTCAATGACATGATCTTTTGAATTAAGTTTGTATAGCACATGTGAAATGGAGATCCAAACTATCACAACCCTACTAGGTTGCACATGGAAAGATTCAAAAAATTATTTTTCATAATAATTTAATTTCATGATATTATGTAATGTTTGGACTAACTAGGGTTTACACACAAAAAAGACCATACTAAAATTTATTGTTTGTCAAATAGTTTAACTTATTCTTTATTTCTCTAAAGGAAAATCTAATTTCTAATGTTGTGTCTAATGTCAAGCAAATAAATTAAACAATGTAAGATTAAACAACATCTAACAAGCCTCATAAAACATTATTTTAAATATAATAAATTTTGAAAAGATAATTTTTATTCATGATTAAACAAGTACTAAACAAAGTAAAGTAACGATCAATTGTATAAAATTTAAATAAAAATATCAAACCATCTTTCATTTAAAAGAACTAAATAGCATACAAAGTTATCCATTTTACAATACGTATATATAAGATGCTCATCTAAGACCAAGTCATTAACTTGGAACATTATTCTACTTTGGAGAAGATCACAAACATCTTCACCAAACCTATTAAACCAATAAAGTTTCAACATCTATGAGAGTTGTTGTGGGTGCAAGAGGATATTCCATCATTAAGTAGGGGCACCTAACTAGTCTCTCATCTCTCTCTTTGAGGGGAGGAGACATGGAGATTGCATTTTATATTTTTATAGTTTTGGCCAAGGGTTCATTTTGTACATGGTTACCTCGCATGGCTACACATTTAGTGGGACTCATCTCTACATTTAGTAAGTTACTTATGTGACCTTGGTAGTGTATTATTCATACTTCACCCTAAATAATACTTTAATCTAAGTGTGATATTACACCTAAATTTAGTAAGTTACTTATCTAGGATATTGGGAGTATTTATTTTCCTCATGAATGTAGCCAATAATCACTTGTCACCCTTAATTTGAGGTTTTCAAGTGCCACTACTTCCTTATTAATCTTGATTGATAGAAGTTAAGTGTCGCCTTATCTTATTTAAATTAACTTGTCTCCTAATTAGGAAAGATTGAGAGTTAACTCAAAACCTATTTGATATGTCAACTCCTTGACTCATGCATCCAAGAGGTTCATATATTTGTATTTCATATATTGTCTTTCATCTTTTTTATGCATTCTTTATATTAGATCAATATTCTATATTATTTAAGATATTTTCTATTATAACTTTGTCATATAGATCAAGGCTTGTATTGATTTGCATTGTATAGACCCCACAATATTGAATAATATTTGATTCTCTTTTTACATGCTCTAGAATGATTGCTCTCAAATGAGAGATCGTGTATATTTAGTGATTTTTTTGATCAATTTTCATTGTGCTTCTTTGATATCCTAATAAATGCAAATAAATGCCTATTTTTGTAAATACATGATAAAAATTCATAAGAACATTTGGGACCAAGGAGTAAAAGAGGCCTATTTTATTAGATGTTGAATCAGGGTCGAATTCACATTTGCAAGGGCAATTTTTTTCTTGCAAGGAACCTTGCACATAAAATGTTTGAAAAACATATGTTAGCCATCAAATTCTAGGGATGTGTGCATGGATAATCAAGACAATTAAAATAAATAAGCTATATCTATAAAAATGCATGAACATACAAACAAGATGAAATAACAAACATGAAACTTTACACATGAATAAAGCCATAATCATCTTAAACAAATAACACATCTTGTCAAAATAAACATAAAATATAATAAAAAGATAAATTGAAATACATTTTTCATCATTAGGGGAGAGGGGGCCATAGTGAGGCGGGGTTTGATAGTGGAGATAGAAGTAGTCCTTAGTGGGCCCCGTAGTGGAGCACCTTAATATCCAATTACAAAACACTTTTTATCCATAAAGTACACAAACTGACAAATCATGTGATGCCACATCAACACACCAATAAAACATGACTTAGTGCACCACTATCGGTCTCACTTTTTTTTGGGCCTTATTGGAATCTCGATACCTCAATAAAAAGTATGTTGATGTGGCATCATATTTGATGATGTGGCCCTAAAACGAAATATAGAAACACAAAAGTTGCCAAATAAACTCTTGTACAAAATTGGGAGTGATTTGAAATTTCCACATAGAATTTTGAGAAACACAAAATTAGGATGCTCCACTATGGGCTTAATAATTTTTATAATCATCAATTTAATATACAGCGACCTATTCTATCATTGATTAAAGAGCATTTGAATTACGTTGCAATCATTACATTGAGGAAGATGCGTCACATTCTGCTTATCTCCCAAGATACCTAGCAAAGCTCTGCATTTTTTTTATGATATGGAGATATTTTTACTGTTTAGTTTAACCCTTTTGCATATCATGCAATGGTGAGTTTCTAAAAGGGCCGTGGAGTTTGCAGAATACTGACAACGTTATCATCCATGTATATATATGCTAGCTGTTTTAACTGTTAGTGTTTGTTTAGTTTTGGAATTTGGCACTGCTCGACAAATTACCTGTGAAGGTTTTCATTCATTTGAAACTACGAATAACTGAAAATGCTCTCTGGCTTACCACTGGAAATTTCATTCTGGTAGACGTTGACTGAATAACAATGCCCATTTTCCACACACCAATTACAATCATAAAATGCGATTGCCATCCACTACTCATCTCAATCTTACAACATTATGTAGAGAGGGCTGGTTAAAGGAGGCGCTGCACATTCTGCTTACTACACACAACCCCCCTGAAGATCACTCTACCTATCTTCAATTATTGCAGACCTGTATTCTCAAGAACGTGCTCTCGCAAGGGAAAAATGTGCACTCTTTCATCGCTCACGAACGATTTGCATTTGCAACATGCACAACTTTTTATAATAAGCTTATTTACATGTATGTCAAGTGCGGAAGCTTGGTGGATGCCCGTAAAGTGTTTGACCACATGGAGGAACGAAACAGCGTCTCATGGAATACGATCATTGCAGCTTATAAAAGACATGGGTTTCCTCATGAGGCAGTCACACTGTTTCACCATATGCAACAAACAGGTATCCAACCCGATCAGTTTACAATTGCCAGCGCACTCTCAGCCTGTGCCAAAATGGGAGCATTGGAACAGGGAATGGACATTCATCAAAGCATAAAAGATGGAGGAATTTTGTCAAATATTGTAGTTGTAACAACCCTAGTAGACATGTATGCAAAATGTGGAAGCATAGACAAGGCACGCGAATTGTTTGATAGAATGCCTGAAAGAGATGTGTTTTCCTGGACTGCAATGATTGCAGGCTATGTACAAAATGGATTTGTTGAAAAGGCTCTAGAAACTTTCAAGCGAATGCAATTGGCAGGTGTGAAGCCAAATTCCACAACTTTGGCCAGCATCCTTCCTGCCTGTGCCAAAATGGGAGCCTTGAAACAGGGTATGGATATCCATCAAAGCATAAAGGATAGAGGAATATTATCAGATGTTGTGGTTGCAACTGCCCTGGTAGACATGTATGCAAAATGTGGAAGCATAGATAAGGCAAGCCAATTGTTTGACAAAATGCCTCAAAGAAATGTGGTCTCATGGAATGCCATGATTGCAGGATATGCACAAAATGGACTTGTTGAAAAGGCTTTAGAAACTTTCAAGCAAATGCAATTCGCAGGTGTAAAGCCAGACTCCACAACCTTTGCCAGCATCCTCCCTGCCTGTGCCAAAATGGGAGCTTTGGAACAGGGTATGGACATCCATAAAAGCATAAAGGATAGAGGAATTTCGTCAGATGTTGTTGCAACTGCCCTGGTAGACATGTATGCAAAATGTGGGAGCATAGCCAAGGCACGTGATCTGTTTGACAGAATGCCTCAAAGAGATGTGTTTTCATGGACTGCAATGATTGCAGGCTATGCACAAAATGGATTTGCTGAAAAGGCTTTAGAAACATACAAACAAATGAAATTGGCAGGTGTAAAGCCAGACTCTGCAACCTTTGGCAGCATCCTCACTGCATGTGCTAAAATGGGAGCTTTGGAACAGGGTATGGACATCCATCAAAGCATAAAGGATATAGGAATTTTGTCGGATGTTGTAGTTGCAACTGCCCTGTTAGATATGTACGCAAAATGTGGAAGCATAGACAAGGCACGTGAATTGTTTGACAATATGCCTCAAAAAAATGTGGTCTCATGGAATGCCATGATTGCAGGATATGCACAAAATGGATTTGTTGAAAAGGCTTTAGAAACTTACAAGCAAATGCAATTGACAGGTGTAAAGCCAGACTCTGCAACCTTTGCCAGCGTCCTCCCTGCCTGTGCCAAAATGGGAGCTTTGGAGCAGGGTATGGACATCCATCAAAGCATAATGGAAGAGGGATTTTTGTCAGATATTATAGTTGAAAATGCTCTCGTAGACATGTATGCAAAATGTGGAAGCATAGACAAGGCACGTGAACTGTTTGACAAAATGCCTCAAAAAAATGTGGTCTCATGGAATGCCATGATTGCAGGATATGCACAAAATGGATTTTGCAAGGATGCTCTCAAAATTTTTGAATTATTAAAGCACTCTGGAACATATCCCGACATTGTAAGCTTTGCTTGTGTTCTATCTGCATGCAGCCATGCAGGTTTAGTGGATGAAGGCTGTACATACTTCAATCACATGAGTAACCCTTATTGCATTACACCTACAATTGATCATTATGTGTGCATGGTTGACCTTCTTGCGCGTGCTGCGTATCTTGAAGATGCCCTAAACTTTATTATTAAGATGCCGGTTAAACCTGTAGTGGTTGTGTGGATGTGTTTTCTTGGTTCTTGTAGATCACATATGAATATAGGCTTAGGAGTATTTACAGCGATGCTGCTTTTTGATTTGGATCCGAAAAATGCTGCAACTCATGTTCTTCTCTCAAACATCTATGCAGACGCAGGCCACTGGGGTGAGGCTCAAATGGTAAGGAGATTGATGAAAGATAGAGGAATTAAAAAGATTCCTGGATGTAGTTGGATTGAAGACCAAAATATTGTACACGCCTTTTGTGTAGGAGATGGATCACATCTAGACATGGGAGATTTATGCAATGTTGGAGAAATTGGCTTGGGAGATGAAGGCAGCAGGTTATTTTTCAGTTAATGATGTGGAAGAGGAGGAAAAATAATCATTTCTCTGTTACCATAGTGAAAAGTTGGCAATTGCATTTGGTTTGTTAAACATGCCTCGTGGAACAACTATTATAGTTGTAAGAACCTTCAGGTATGTGCTGATTGCCACACTGCAATGAAATTTATGTTGAATATTGTTGCAAGAGAAATTGTTGTGATAGATAGGAATCATTTCCATTGTTTTGATCAAAGAGAAAGTTTTTGTGAAAATTATTGATGATGCAATTTAAAAAATAGGCTTGTACTATAATAATGTGCTCCTTTAAGAGGTATGTAGTAATAACAAAGGGACAAGGTTTTATTTTCAGTGTCTAGAAAGCCTTGCTTTATTTTGTTTTGCCTATTTAGTAATAGGCTGGCTTTCGATAACTAGATGCATAGAGTGTAATATAGATCACTGCTTATGTATACTATTGTGGTATCTATCAAAAATTTCTGATAGCATAGATGTTTAATTGAATTGTTTTCATCAAATCTGTATATGTATGAAATGAAAAGTTTGGAGAAAGAGGAAAAAATAAAAGGTGAGGAATGATGCTTGATCAGTAAGAAATGGGAGAGGGGTCCTCACAATTACCCTCATAATTTTGTATGGTTCTTTTGTTTGGATTAATTGTCTTATATTTTGCCTATGTTAGGGTAACCGTTTGAGATGAAATTACACATTATAGATTCAGTATATAGTTTTATATAAGTGCATGTGAATTTTGTCTCATTTATGGTTACATACTTCTAGTGTTGTTTCGCATCCCTTTTTTTAGTGAGATGGCTAATTGATATTTGAATTCATAGATAATTTATCTTAATTCGATTTCAATGTATTTGGTTTTTATTATAAATAAAATATTACAATTTATACATGAAGGAAAAAAAATACAATTGTCTTTATGCCGTAATTAGCAATAATGCAAGAAACTTGAAAAACTCATGTAATGTGGCTTATAGATTGATGTTAGAGAGAAAATAATAACATTTGTATGTGTAAAAATAGAATCACAATCTATATTGCATTGTAATTGCACATTCATGGTATTCAAAATTGTGCATAATGATATTTATAATATGATATTGAAGGTGGTTGGGAGAGAGATAAATAGGGTGTTTCATAAGTTCTTAGTGTGACAATAGGTTTAAAACAAGAACTCAAAAGGATTAGAAGAATTTTAGAGAAGGATTATGGGAGACCCCCATAGTTTTGAAATAATATTACAATTATATCCACATTATGCTCAAATTGATTACTTTGTTCTCTTATGACAAACCTAGCAAATGACAATAAAGTTAAATTTCATTTGAGAAGGTAGTAATTGAATAATTTTGCTTTAGTTACATACCTAGCAAATGTTAGTGAAGACATAATTCTATTTGCCACATCAATTATTTATTATACTCTATAATCACAACTACATTAAAAATATTGAATTTGCATACTTGTTTCATGTCAAAATTTTAGAGGATTCAATTCATAATGTACAAAGACTTCTAAGTTGTGGCTAACAATTTTGTTTTAGTTGCTTTTAAAATGTTGAAATGTTATTATAAGCATACATGTTTGTATACAACAAAGGAAGGAAAAATAGTTTTTTTGAAAGAATCTAAAATGATTAACTATAACTCTTCATCTCATTCAATATATATTTGACAACTTTATGGTTATTCAAAACCAAACTTTTCTTTTCATTATGTCTTTATAATGAAGATATTTAATGTTTACCATAGAAGAAGGGAATTGGTTATGAAGTACCTTCTATTCTTATCAAAGCTAAATCACTTTGTAACTATCACTAGGAGTATCACACCTAAGGTCCCAAGGTACATCTAAAATTACAAATGAATATTTTTATGATGCATTATAATAGTATGAAACATTTCAATGGAAGCAAATAAAAATAATTTTAAATCAGTCTCATAGATTACATTCCAAAAGTGGGCAACATTTTAGTGGTTCTTTAAACCATAGGATATAGAAAATTTGCAAAATTCTAGGCTATAAGCTATGTCAATTTAGGTCACAAAAAGGATTGAAATTGCAAATATATGGAAATGTCTACTAGCATTCACATTGTATATCACAAAAAGTATGTACCATAGATACATCATAAATCTTAATTAAGGTTATCTTAAGATGTTTAAAATGGAAAATTGTAGTTGGGATATTTGTGTTGCTTCTTAATAGGAGAATATTTCCCATACAATGGCATGTGTGCGTAGTGTCTCTAATTTAATCTCTTTTTGCTTAAGCTAGGATTCCTAATATAAAGCTCAACCAATGAATGTGGAAATTCAGTATTGATGATTGTCATTAAGTACCATACCACTTTTCTCATTAGAACAAGGGGTGGCATTTATAGGGAAACCATCCTACTAGATGATGGAGGCTTCTAGAACTATTGTGATTTACTCTATAATGATATCTCTTGCATGGAGAAGTAAGGTCATAAAGGGTCACCTATAATAACAAAATGGTATACCTTGTAGTTCCTTCTATTATGTTTTGCACTCATTTTAGTGTTTTCCTTAGATTGGCCCTTTCTAACCCCTCCCTAGCCTATTTTCCCTTGTTTCTCTTTATATACTTATTTTTGTGTCTTGACCTCTTCCCACAACCCATTTCTTATTATTATATTTGTAGACATGTGAAATTAACATCATGCATCATATTCACCTGATCAATTAAATAAATCAAGTTTAATTGATCAATCTCCTAAAGTCATCAATTTAAATTAAATAAATCAACTTTATTTAATTTGATCCTAACATCACCCTCCTTGATTAAATAAATCAAACATTTATTTAATTAAATCTGAAATCACCTTTCATCTCCTTTTGATTTAATTTAAATCCCTAAATCCAAGTCAAATGGGTCAAAGCATCTAATCATCATCTAAGTTAATCAAACTATGATTAATCTAATCTAACCACCCATCACATCCTCTAGCTTTTCCCACTTGCACCAATAAAGCATTTTAATTCATTTATAAATTCATCATTTTCCCTCAACAAAGCATCTTTTGAGAATATTCCTCAAGTTTGAATTTGAAAGTAAGTTGACTTGTTCCTTCCAACATGGCAATAAATCCCCTCTTACATGTCCCCCACTTGGCATTAAAGTCTCATTTTCTCCCTCCAACAAGCAAAATTTGAAATTTGAAAAGGCCAACCAATCTCATTTATGGGCACATTGACCAAAACTTGCACATTCCTCAACCATTCACAAGGTGATAAGTGGCTTCATCTCATTGGCTAAAACATTATCCCACATTGGTCCCTTTTGAGCACTCTTAGCATTTGGGATTCTATAAGTAGGAGCTTCATTCTTCAACAAATCATCCACAATCCTCATACAAAGTTACTCTCTTCAATGGAGAACTAATTTTGTCCACTCCACAATTTGAATATCTATCTCCACAACTTCACAACTTGATACACAATATCAAGCATTTCCATCTAGTTTATCATATCATTTAGCATTTTCAAAGCAGTTTTCATCATTTAGCTTATCCAAAGGGGTTGGAAAAGGGCTATTTTCCACATCAAAATAGCACCAATCCCCCTATAAGATGCTGGTTTGGTCATTTGAATAATGTTTCATTGTGTTTAGTTTTTTTTCATGCTTTGTTTCCATTATTCTTGTGTTCAAATGAATTTTATAGGGAATCTAAGGTTTGCTTGTTTTGAACTGACTAACTAAGTTGATGGTGGTCATTGTTTGAAGAATGTTGATTGAGGGTTCACATTATAGCGCCCACCGTGGGGCCTGAGATATTAGCTCCTTCAAATTTGTTGATATTGGAATCAAGCATTGGACTTAAGCAAAAGCAAACATATTTGAGGTGGAGAATTGGGTAGCAAAATTGAAAAGAGCATTTTTTAAATGCTTATGAGTCTAAATCCTAAATGGTTTTGTAGGTTGATCAAATCGGAGATAAAGACTTATGATGGCATCAATATCTCATAATACCAAGTGTTTTTGAACACTTTAGTGTTGTTTAACACTCTTAGAGAGTCCATAAAGCTCCCTTAAAGATTTGTTTCCTTTCTTATGCTCTTAGGGCACTAGATTTCTTTTGGGTCTAAAAAGAAAAAATTGAAATTCTTTCTACAAAGGGCTTAAAACAAACCTTAAGAAAAACTCACTAAATTTAATCTGGGGTTAACAAATTGAACAATCAAATCTTCATCTTTCCTTTGGTGCTTAAAACGAATCAAATCATTGCTTTGAAGGATAAAATGAATGTATATCTTTATTGTTTTGTAATTATTTACACAAAGTAATATCATCAAAAGACGTATGCGCTTCTCTCGCGCCTCACGGTGATCTTGAGAATCAAAAAGCTTTTGGTGACATTAAATTGTGTAATTAATTACCCACACACTTCATTTTGGGAACTAAAATTGAACAAAGCTTGCGAGTGTGAGTTAGGTATATCACGTGTGTTCTCCCTTTGTTTCTAAACAAAGGTCGATCGAACTACGGATGTGCTTGCTCACTGTTGTTTACCTTTAGAGGGGCCTGCCTAAGAGACACATCCGAAAGGAGAACTCGAAGGCGACTCCAACCGGTTTTTCATTCGGGCCGGTATATAAATGGATAAGACTAAACTATCAAGTCCTCATGGTATGTAGGCCTTAGCTGTACAGTGTCTTTCAGAATGGGGTACTACTGTAAAAAGTATAAGCGCCCCTAGTAGGATTGATTAAAGCCTTTAGTGGCTTGTTGGATGCTCGCAAGGTGCCATGTCCCCAATGTATTGTCATTAAAAACCTTGTTTGTAGTAGCCAACCAGTCCATCCAACGAGTTTATCAAAGTGGTGCATTGGAACTTAGATTCCAAGAAGTTACTTGCCATGTCCGATCTTGGTTAAAATATAGAGGTTAAGACTTCATTCTTAACATACCTTTTATATTTTTTCCTTGGTCTCATGTAAAATCATCTCTTCTACTATGAAGGGCATGAGGCAATCCCACCAAGAAAAACGTACCAATTGAGCTAGGATGTTATAATGCTTGTGAGTCAGTTCAAAAACACAGTGCTTGGATCCAAAACATTGAGACAAACATTAAACAAATCATCAGAATTTCAAACTCTTTGAGAGGAACAAATGCCTTTGAAAAGTCCATGTGTTACTGCTTGTCCCTAGGGGTTCTATCCCTAGAAGGCTTCTAAACACTGAGACCTACATCTCGATTTGTTTATTCCAAAGTCAACAATAGGAAACTATGCTCTTGAAACCTTGATTTTCACATAATGGACCTTATGCAATGAAAAGGAATTGAGACATAGACATTCAGTTTGAAAACTAAGCAAGAAGTGTGTTTGTGGTAAAAGCAAGTCATTAACCAAGATTAAATCAAATTGAACCCCACACATATGCTTGTTTATCTTTTTATCGTCTTTCGAGCAAACATTGGTCTTTTGATATTGAATTATTGTTAGAGAAAGGCATGTTCTTCACTATCTTGGTCTCATAAACAAGTCCTCCCTAGGTTCATTTAGGATCAAATCAAACACTTCATCCAAATTCTAAACATCTATCAAAATTCATCCCACCAAACAACTTTAGATCTTTGGAAACATCATTCTAGACTTGGGTAAATCATCAAAAATCAAAATCATCATAGGAGTGTGGGAATGCATCCTTTCTCATACCTCTAGCCAAATCAAAAGTCATTTGTTTAGTTAGGTGTGTTTGGATGAATCCTTCCTCACACACTTAATTAAATTATCACTTCCTTGAACAAAGTTTATCCTAAAGATCACATCTAACATCTTAGGGTTTACAAGTTCATTAATCAAATCAAACCAATCAAAATCAAACCCTAAGTCTAGCATTGATCCAAAGTCCCTGAACGTTCAAACACCCATATCATTCACCCCTTTCATCATTCATCTCATCATTGGTCCTAAACACCTTAGAGGTCAACAAGATCAAAACACAAGAAGAACATGGAATATAAACTTGATCCATACATCTTGAGTAATCCAAGTCAACTGAACTTTCAAAGCCTCACAATGCCAATTGATTATCAAAACTTACATTTATACAATCCATACATGGGATCATTATCTCTCACAAACCTCAATGGTACAACAAGTGTGAGTATGCCTAGTCAAAAGATTGGAACACCTTTCCCAATGGTAGATTTAAATCCAAGTCCAAACCTACAAGTCTATCAACCGAACAATCAATGCATGAGCCTTCAAACGAACAACATTATCCCACCAAATCCCTACATGCCAAATCTGAGTGTACCAAGTACAACTTCACCAAACATGAACATTTTGAACCCAAACTTGGTAAACTTTTGGATGTATATGTTTGAAAATCATACGAGTGTCGTTCAAAGTCCAACTCCAAGTCAAGGTAACACCATGCAAAATCAAAGTTACCTAAATCAAGGCAATGTGATTCCCAACACCAACAATGTTCAATTTCAACCTATCATGCCAAATCTGAACATCATCCCAAATCAGAACATTGTCCAAAATCAATTTGTCCATGATCCCATTCAAAAACCATAAGTATGCATCCCAAATCTGCTTGAACCACATCAACTATATCAAGGGAGTCAAGATCAAAATCAAGATCAAATTTGGCGAGATCAAATTTCTACACTTACCAAAATAGTTGAGACATTGTGCCAAGAGACATCTCCACCACCATTACCCATATCAACATCATTCCTTGGTTTAGGGCTTCCCCCTTACCTAGCACCAATCACTCCATCCAAATCAATCCACCTAACACCAATCAAGCCATCACATCAAATCCTTTGAATATACCATCGACATCGCACCAATAGATGGTATCTAATCAAATGACAACATCAATCCTGACAAATCAAAATATGGTCTCCCAAGGATCTATCACCTTGATCATTCCGACCATTCCTATCACCTCGATCACTCCAACCACCCCTATCACACCCATCATATCTCAAACCCTCATGATCACTCCAAACGTATCTCAACGACTTGTCACTACATCCAACATGATTCCAAAACCACCATTTCCATCATCACCCACACCACTCCTTGGCTTAGGGCTTCCCCCTTTATCAAGTATCAATCAAACTAACATCCCAAACATCAATCAAAACATCACGCCAAACTTTCAGAACTTGTCGTCGACATCACAACAACAGACAACAAATGCACAAGCAATCACAATATCATCAACCACCCCCATAATATCTCAAAACATGGTCTCTCAAGGACCAATCACATCAATTACACCATCCACCACTCAAATACCAATCATCAATACGATGACACCTCTTATCACCACAACAAGCACTATTCCAAAACCACCTTCGCCACCACCACCACTCAAACCAAACACATCAAACCAATACAACATTGTGTTGCAAGCTGCTTATCAGAAGGCACTCCAACAAAACCAAAACCAACAAGTTGCACAACTAGCTACTTAGCAAGCTGCACAAGCTACACAAGTTGCTCAAGTTGCCCAAGCCACACTACAAGCCCAACAAGCACAAGCCCAAGCTCAAGTGCAAGCGCAAGCTCAAGCCCAATACCAAGCCCAACAAGCAAATGTTGTTCAAAATCCCAACAAAATGTTAACGACTCCATATATCGATCCAAGTCAACGATCACATAATCAAGACCTATCCATCAACGAACACATGGAAGATATTTCTACCTCATCCAAAGATCAAATCAACATACATCAAGAGTCACTTTTTGATCATGATAAGAATCCTTCAACAATATCCAACAATGATCCATTTCAAGGAGTTTTAACATTATTTGATCCTGTAATCAACAATCCATCGACCAATGATCATGTTGAAAATGTCTCTACATCACCTAATGAGCTAGAGGGCATATCTCAAGAATTCATTCCAAAGCATGATCAACATATTTCACCAAAGTCTAGCAATGGTCCTTTCCAAGACATATTGACATCCTTCGACCTCATGGTTGTAGATATTGAAGGAATCTTCAAATCAACATTTGATCCAAGTCCACTAAAAAATGAAGAGGATATTGAGCCAATTCCCATGCCTAATGACGACATCCAAGAATCCTTTATAAGCAATCCATCCTTTGAAATTGACCCATGTCAAGAAACTGATCCAAAGTGTGTCAAAAGCAATTCTAAAATCATTCAAGATCAAGAATTCGTATCTCTAGGATACTACAATGATCTAATGGACACTCTCCTATCTATACAAGATGTCACAAAAGATGATCATATCCACATAGCACATACTCCTCCATCTACCCATGATATGCTTTCTTTGGATGGACACGTAGATGATCTTCATTCATAACAGGATCCCTTTACTCTTGACATTATTACACAAAAAGAGCAGGTTATTGATTCCTACAGTCAAATTGAGTTATCAACATCAGGATCAAATATATCCCAAATTCAGACTAAGGAAATCATATATGGAGATACCCAACATTATCCACAAAAGGAAGCAGGTCATACAAAATAGGATATTCCGGAGTTAACAGAGCAACAAATGGAAATAACGTCATCTACAATGATCATTGATCGGAGAACGCATTCTAAACAAGAGCTCTTAGAACAAGCAGAATCAAAGCATGAAGTTGCTACTACCACCATACTGGGGCCAACTATGTCTCAAGCAAATATCAACATAGGGAGCACAAAGAGTCCTTATGATGAAACTAGTGTCAATACTACAACCAGCCACGTCATGAATCTTCATCCACCCATCACCCCATCCACGAATTGGGACCAACATCAAATGAAGGATGTGAATCAAAGCACAAAGAACATTATCAAAGCAAGAGAAGCTCAGAGGCATAATGGACAAATCAAATACACATGGATACCAAAGAATACAAAGAAAGATTGTCCCTATCAAACTCCATCGGTCAAAGAAACTATGGGGAAAAATAAAAGAGGGAAAAGTATCCATCAAGGATGCCCACAAAAGAAAAAGTAGGCTTTTCAAGCGATGTACAAAGTGTATCAAGCAGTTGGTCCTAATTCCATGCACAGTTTCATATCCACCCATCATTTCTCATCTTCCCAAATTTGGAGAGTCAAAGGTTCCAAACTATCAACCAATCCATCTCCTATCCCTAAACACACTCCATCCATGCCTCCACGCATGATAACCAATTCTCACATTGACCATTTATTGGAAACGACCCTTCATCATAAGGATTCTGAAGGCACTCTATCACGATGTGTGCACAAAGACAGAGTTAACCCCGATATCAATAAAGCAAATCAAGAATCCCAAAAGTTGCATTCAAGTGCATGTATCTTAGCAAAGCAGCTTCTTCAAGCAGGATATCGATGGCACATTATGATAGGGGCATCTACATCAGTGACACCTTGTGATTCGACATGAGCTTAAAATCTTTTAGAAAAAACAAAAAATTAAAAAATATGAAAATCCAAAAAAAATTAGAAAAAGGATTGAAAACAGTAAAGAAAAAAATTGTCCTCCAGTGAAAACCACTTCATGGCACTTTGGGAAAGACCATGATGAAAACTTGGAAAATAGGTGTCATGTGTAGAATCAAGCATCTGCGTATGCCAGTTCAGGAGGAAGCATCTCATCCCACCCATAATAAATCCAACATTCCATCCATCTCATCCATAATAAATCCATCTATTAATGAACTGGTTATCCAATCCGTTTTCATCCATCTGCATCCATCATCCAAGTTATCTTGATCTTGATGAAAGTTTGGGGCATGCTTTACACTTGCTTATGGTAAACATCTTGACATGGGTCGTTTTCATTTATTCTATCCTACCCAGTGTTATTTGAGCCATGAAGCATTATCCAAATGAGCATTTTTTATCTGAACACCTTATCTTATTGCAAGATAATCCTTGGCATCCTTTGCGTGCTTACCATATCCATCCATCCATACACCTATCCAGGCATCTATCCATGACATTCCATACATTGCTAGACATTGGGGGCAAACATTTGCATCTTGCTTCAGGAATAAATCTTGATCTATTTCCTCCAACTTATGTGGTGATCCAAACATTAGAAAATATGAAATCAAATTGGTCCACCATTTGTGAGAGAAAATCCAAATCACTAGCCCATGGCACATTTTGACAAAAAGACATTCCTTATCACACTTCATCTTTCATCAAGCATCAATCCAAATAATCACTATCAGTTGCATCTAATGCGTGCTTCAATGTCACATCAAATCATCCAAAACATGTTTTGTTCCAAAATCAAGCTTCATAAATCCTGATCAATCAATCCTTGCATTGTTGTGCATCCTCAACAATGTTATCATCATCAATCGTGATCAATCAAATCGTTACATTGTGTGCATCCTCAATAATGTTATCATCATCAATCCCATCATCATATTGGGATATCCTTTCCAATTCTTGTGTTGCTTAACACTATCCTTGCATTGTTGTGCATCCTCAACAATGTTATCGTCATCAATCCTGATCAATCAAATCCTTGCATTGTTGTGTATCCTCAACAATGTTATCATCATCATCAATCCATCGATTCGATCAGTCAACCTTAGCTTGGTTTCAAAAAAATCCCAAAACAAAGCACTGATATCATCAATCACATCCATATCCAAATCGTCAAAATCATGCCAAAAATCCAAAAACATCCAAAATCATATCAAAAAATCCAAAAACAATCAAAAAATCAGAAAAATATCAAAAACATGGCATCTGAACTACATTGTCTCTAAGCTTGAACATAGGAAAGGCTAATATTTGATCAGCCCCCGAGACATAAAAATCCAAAAACATTCATAAAATATTAGAAAACCCCAAAACATTCAAAAAAATCAAAAATCAAATCTTGAAAATACCAAAAAATAGCCTCAAAACATTCCAAAAACGTAAAAAACATCCAAATATTTGAAAAAATCCACCTGTCCCATCTCGCTATCACCCGCAATAATCAATCATCCATAATAAACTAATCGTCACCTTCATCCTTTGGCAACACAAACAAAAACAATCACAACAATCAACAAAAGCAAACTTCAAACACAAAATCAAAATCGAAACAACAAACCTTTAAATGCAAAATCAAACTCTTGATCATTTTCAAAGATGTCAATCGACCTTGTATCAATAGCCTTTCGAACAAACCTATCAACTTGCCACCATCCACTAACATGTCCTAGGATGTATCTTTCCTACAATGGGTATTATCTTTTGGCAAAACACTTTGGATAAACGAAATGACGTGCCACCATCCACTAACATGTCCTAGGATGTATCCTTCCTACAATGGGCATTATCTTTTGGAAATAGTTTCGGTTCTTATCCTAAAACAAAATGCATCCCTTTGGCTCAAGGTATGAAGAACATTGGCTTATTTGCGTATTTGATCTTTTCTTTTGATTTATCTTTTTGCGCTCATTCCAAGGACCTCTCGATGATATCTGAACAAAGGATTTAGAGAGATAGGAATGGGACAACGATCATTATCATTTTTGTCTACTGTGCTTGTTGGACATTCTTGTAATATAACTTGGTGAATACTTGCTTTGTTAGGTACGTCCTAGCAAGGTTTTTGTATGTCAAGTGTGAACAAGAATACTCCTATCTAATTGTCGAGTCAAAGTCCATCGCACTAGGTACAATGCCATCCTAGTTCTTTATACCTTTATGCATCGTATCTACATGTGCAATCAAACATAAGGTAAGTAGCCCTTTTAAAATCTCAATCCTTGATAAGTGAAACATCATCTATCATCATCATCATCTCATTTTTTCTTTCTTCTCTCCGCACTAACATAACATCACCAATGCATCCATCTTGCATCCATCCTACATCCACAAACCATTAGCATACACAAATCTCATAATCATAGCATATCACATCATCCATTTCATCCATCTCGCATTCTTTGCATCATCATTTCAATTTGTTTAGGATAATATAGATAGGTTATTCTAAGCATCTTAAAAAACCATCTCATTTGCATCATCATCGTAACCATCCATATGTCTATCTTGAACCTCTTTATTGCGAGATCGACCCTCAAATTGAATTTTTTCGCTCGATCTCTTAAGGGGGCAATGTACCAGTGTTCTTCTTTCTGCTGGGGTATCCAAAAAAATCAGAATTTTTTTCAATTTTGATCACGGAAAGTTCATTCTTTGAACCAACGTAGCAAGTACATTGCTTCAAAGAGGGGCAAAATGTAGACATGTGAAATTAACATCATGCATCATATTCACCCAATCAATTAAATAAATCAAGTTTAATTGATCAATCTCCTAAAGTCATCAATTTAAATTAAATAAATCAACTTTATTTAATTTGATCCTAACATCACCCTCCTTGATTAAATAAATCAAACATTTATTTAATTAAATCTAAAATCACCTTTCATCTCCTTTTGATTTAATTTAAATCCCTAAATCCAAGTCAAATGGGTCAAAGCATCTAATCATCATCTAAGTTAATCAAACTATGATTAATCTAATCTAACCACCCATCACATCCTCTAGCTTTTCCCACTTGCACCAATAAAGCATTTTAATTCATTTATAAATTCATCATTTTCCCTCAACAAAACATCTTTTGAGAATATTCCTCAAGTTTGAATTTGAAAGCAAGTTGATTTGTCCCTTCCAACATGGCAATAAATTCCCTCTTACATGTCCCCCACTTGGCATTAAAGTCTCATTTTCTCCCTCCAACAAGCAAAATTTGAAATTTGAAAAGGCCAACAATCCCATTTATGGGCACATTTACCAAAACTTGCACATTCCTCAACCATTCACAAGGTGACAAGTGGCTTCATCTCATTGGCTAAAACATTATCCCACATTGGTCCCTTTTGAGCACTCTTAGCATTTGAGATTCTATAAGTAGGAGTTTCATTCTTCAACAAATCATCCACAATCCTCATACAAAGTTACTCTCTTCAATGGAGAACTAATTTTGTCCACTCCACAATTTGAATATCTATCTCCACAACTTCACAACTTGATACACAATATCAAGCATTTCCATCTAGTTTATCATATCATTTAGCATTTTCAAAGCAGTTTTCATCATTTAGCTTATCCAAAGGGGTTGGAAAAGGGCTATTTTCCACATCAAAATAGCACCAATCCCCCTATAAGATGTTGGTTTGGTCATTTGAATAATGTTTCATTGTGTTTAGTTTTCTTTCATGCTTTGTTTCCATTATTCTTGTGTTCAAATGAATTTTATAGGGAATCTGAGGTTTTCTTGTTTTGAACTGACTAACTAAGTTGATGGTGGTCATTGTTTGAAGAATGTTGATTGAGGGTTCACAATATTTATGTTTCCCCTTTCATGTATCATTCACCCTTCTTATGAGCTTCACTCACACTTAAGCTATCCACATTCTCATTTCCTAGGAGATTGCTCCAATTTCTATTCCCTCTCATGCCTGGCTTACTATTATCTCATATCATCCATAACTTGTGCATTAAAACTCCAAAAGAGTGGAATCACTTGTGTTAATCTTGTTTTAGCACCTTCTTGTTGACATAAAATTGCACCTTCTTCTAGACATGGGCCAATTGCACTCCTACCAAGGCAAGGAATAGGTGCCCCACCCTCCCTTGGATAAAAATAATTAATGCAACCTCATCATAGGATAAATAAGTCAAATTCAAAATTTTCCCACTTAAAATAACAAATTTTTCCCTCAAAATCTATAAAAGGAGTTTTATATCAGATGGTCAAGTTTCCTCTTACAAGTTTGAGCTTCACTTTGTAATTGTAGAATCTTGGACCCTTGAAGCATTGGTCTACTAACGAAGAGTCATCATCAAGCTTTGGAGCTCATTCTATATCAACTTGATGCCATGAATAACTTTGTATGGTCATATTTCTTTATTATTTCCTATCATTGCTCTTATTCTTGCCCTCTTCTAGATTCCTTGCAAATTAATTCCAATTCCCCATTATTTTTTCTTTCCCATTTCATTCCTCTTCAACCCCATATTAATCTCATTCCCTTTTGTTTCCATTTTGTTTCCCATTGCATTCTCCCACCAAACCCTAGTTGCCTTCCTATCTCCCATTTGCTAAGCACATTAGGGTTTTGGCTTTCACTTCACTTAGCAAGTTTTATTTTTAGATCTAATTTTAGAATATTATGCTATCATATTTTCCATGTATATTTACGTTTAAATAATCGCAATGGAGTTGACCAAGGTATCTTCGGACCTCTTAACCTAACCACCTTATAGGGTTCCATTAGTAAAATCTGCAAGAGATTTGTAGAACTTATGTGAATTGGATAGGCAAGATAGTTATAAGGAGATCAACATATCAAAAAGTTAATCCCTAAAAAATATAGGTGATTTTGAGCTATGAGGACACACTTAGGATAAAACCAATGCCCCCACCAATGTAGGGGTATAGTTGCCCTTGCAAACATGTCAATCACATAGACTCCAAATTCACTAGGGATTTTTAAAACTATTTTACTTTGTATTTTTAATTATATTTAGGGTTTTTTTTTTTTTTCTTCCTCTCATTTGCATGCATTCCCTTTATCTTCTTACACTAGGTTTTTTTCCTTTCCTATTTTTTCTCCTATTTTTGTCACTTGCAAGCACCTACACTAGCACTAGAACAATTGTCCTAAGACATTTGCACACCTACATTGATAGGACCACACATGTCCTACTTCATTTTGATCAAACAATTTTCCAAGAGCTTCACTTCATCATTTCAATAATTTATTAGAACTATATTTACTATCTGTAGGTTAATTTTCACCCTTAATTTTTTTTATTTTTCTATCTCTAGTCTTATCTTGAAACTGCTTATTTTTATTGAAAGGAAGTAGAGGTGTGAATTGCACTTCCTACACTAATCTATGAGAGGATAGGAGTGTAAAAATTAAAATAATCATATATTTACAAGAAAATATATAAAATTATTATATCATTACTCAATAACATATGTGGGAAAAATCCTTTTGATAGAAAATCCCCACACTTCAAATAAATTCAATGCATTATGTAGTAATTTGTTGGGCCCCAATATTTTTTCTCACACCTTTAGATGGATCAAACCACTTCAAGGAAAATGATATGTCATTGTTGAAGGTGGATAGGCCAAATCATAAATAGTGAGTGAGTGATGGTAGACCATTTGGTGAGAGTCCAAATAATCTCTCCTTCACTTTGGGCTCAGCTAGACCTAGGTGTACTCCTAGAGGTAATATTTAAAAATATTTAATCACAACTAAAATATAAAAATGAATCCATTGCAATAATATCCAATGTACACATAGCCCCAACATTGTCACTAGATTGATGACTAACCTACTATACATAATTTTTTTAAGATGATGAAGACATTATTGCATGACTACAAGATATGGGTATGTAGGAAAGATCCTCAATGGATAAAACTCCTAAAGCTCACTAATTTTTTCCCCAAATAAATATTGAACCATGGAGTGCATAAAATCCTACTGTGTACTTCTACAAGTTACTTGTGAAAGATGATTTTTAATTTTAGATTTATGGAGGGTCAAATACTCTCAAGATCAGTGCCCTATATTAGGTTATAGAGTCACCACCAACTAAAAGACACAACACATTAAAATGAAAAAAATAAATACTATATCAATAACTAAACATGCTTAATAATCCCTCTCCAAACTCTATAAATGTAAATGAAATTAGGAAAAGACTAATACGAATAACATTTACAATGCATTAAAGTAATACAACATATCAAATTATTATTGCATTCACACCAATAAATGTGGTGAGATAAAACCCTGAGATAGGAAAAACTTATCACACTTAGTCAATTAGAATTTGTCTTAAATATATACAAATGACCAGTGAGATATTTAGTTACAAACATCTACTATAAATGAGCTCCTTTGATGGTAGCTAACATGGTTTTTGTGAGGGTTCAGGTGCCCTTCAAAACTTGTTTCAGCTACTTTGTTTTGTTGGTAGTGCTTGTGTCTTTGGTGTTTGGTTGTGTTCCATTGCTTCACTTTGTTTAAGGTTCTAGGCCCTTTTAAAACCCTACTTACCTTATAAAAACATGAGACAATAATTTAATATTAGGGAAATAATTAAATAAAGTGAAAACTTAGTACCCAATATTAAATGAGGGGTCAGTGGTTTTGTATTTACATGGTTTTGTGGTACATGATTTTATCTTACTACTTGGTTGTATTTGTTTGAGCTTGAGTCTATAAAAGCAAACACATGTTTAGCGGTTAAGGTTGGTTGAGTGAGTGGGTTTTCATTATTGAGTCTTTTTAAGGAGTGCATATGTGAAGCATGGCATGGGATGTGTGGATTCATGCTTGGACACACGGAGGATGCATTGGAGAGGCTTGATTCTTCAAGAGTATTCATTGTTTTACTTTGTAATTGCATGTATTGTTTTATTTTTGAATAATAGATGGAGTATGGATGCTTTTGGAGGCTAGGCTTTTCCCTCTTGAAGGTTTTCTCAGGGTATATCATGTGTTATCTTGTGGATTTTCTATTTGGTCTATGCATTATGGTTATTCTGTAAGCTTACATGCAAGATTTTCTCTCATGGGGTTATGTAGGAAATGGATAAAGAATGTGGGTATGATGCATTATTTCCTAAAAAGTGGTATCATATCTTTAATGGTTGTGGAGGTGTGAGCTCCCACATTTTATTATAACCCTTGTTTGAGTAGATTTTGTGTAAATTTGAATAAATGGAAATGCAAGTTAGATTTGAGGCATTACAAGATATGGAACACATGTACGAGTGTTATTGTATAGATTTGGGCTTTTGGGGTTTGAAGATTTGTTGGGTTTATTGCAGATTTGAGGCTTGAGAATTTTGTCTTAAAAGCATATTTTGGATTGAGTTTTCATATGAAGATTTTGTAGAGAAAATTTTGCAAATGAATTCTTGAGAAAAAATGGACCTCACCGTTAGATCCATGATGACCGAAAGATGAAAAATGACAAAATTTGACCTATTTTGGCTACAATGAAAAAATGGAAAAAAAAATCTCAATTTACCTTATTGTATGACTGTACAATTGTCAAATGTATCCAAAATAAAAACTATTAAAATATATAAATGCAGAAAAAAACATTGTTGTATAAATTTTTTTATTTTAAATTTATTTTAAATTAAAAAAATTATAGGGGGTCCGGAGACCCCCCCGTCCCCCTGTAGTCATGGCCTGACAGTTGTTGTCGGTGTTGAAAAGTTGGATAGCTTGTTAGCTACTAGTCTTGCCATCCATCGATAGGCACCCCCAATGGATAGGCTTCTAGATGGTAGGGGCTAAGCCCTCGGTCGGGTAGGCGACCACCAGCTTGCCCCATGGGGCTTTAAAGAATTTTATTGCCAGTTTTAATAAAATTTTGAATATGTTGAGAAATCTCATCACCACCACCTAACCACCTTAGCATCGCTCGAGTGCCATTGGTGGCTCCACCCGAGGGCCACTACTTAACCACCCTATAGGCCTAATTGAAGAACTTTTGTTCAATGGACGTAACTTTCACCCAAGATGTTAAATTTTTCAACTTCTTATACTTGTTGGAAAGGTGGTTCCAAGCACTATGAAGTAGTACAACTTCAGTTCCATGTTTTATTTTATTTTATCAATTTTTGGAGCCTAGAAATCAGATGTTCTTTGTTTCACAGTTTTGAGCATAAATTTTACATACAAAATCAATTTTTTGACTTTGAATAGGCATTGGAGAGAATGATAGTGTACTACACAATGTATCAGTCATATTTTTAATTTGTAGTGCTTGATGAGGATTGTACTTGTTTTATCACTTGTAGGTTCTTAAGATTTAGGGTGTGATTATTTGAGCATCCAAACAAGTCAAGATTCAAAACCCTGAGGGAGTACATGTTTTTATATGACATTTATGATGGTACATCTGATTATCAATTTAGTTCTTTATGGTATAGGTTTATAGGTGTTTTCTCAGAGTTGGAATTTGATGGTGACAAGTACATAGTTTGTCTTCAATTTTGAGGACATGAGTTGACATGTGAGTGGAGACATGGAGTATTAAATGGATGATAGTTGAGTGCAGGTACAACATTGGCTATGGTTACGGTGTTATGGATATGCAGACACATTTGAGAATTGGCACAACATGATCATGTATGTGGTTGTTTGGTGGAGTTATAGTTTGGTGTTAGGAGTTTGTTTTTATCTCCTTGATGCTTGATTTGTTCCTTAACTATGGTTACTCATTTATGGACATGTTTGGTGAATCAGATCTTAGATTGATTTGTTGTTTGAGTCTTGTTGTCTACAAGATTATCTTCTTTGATATCTCAGTTTGTTGGTTACTAATGCGATGATGAGTTTGCAAGCTTCATTATTTGGATCTTCAAGTTATACAGTTGTGTGGGTTGGCCACCCATTTAGAACTACAGTAGGATGACTTGATTATGGACTTTCTATATCCATAAGATTGGTTTAGTGTTAATGCAAACTATATTAGTTGTCCTTGTCTGTGGTCATTTGTACATTGCTATGGTTCTTTGAGATGAGAGGATGGATGGTTAGAGTACCAGATTAGTTAGTGATTGGGACTTGTAACATGTGGTTTTATTGCGATGTCATGTTCTATCTTGGTTGCATTTGATTGGTTACACATTTCAATGAGATCTTTTTGATAGTGATGATTTGGCGATGTAGGATTTGTTCTTGATATTTTGATGGGGGTTGTATCTTCCTGGCTTGGAGATTTTTGTTCTAGTTGGTGTTATTTGCATTTCAATTTCATGCGTGGAACCAAATAATATTCATTTAGGAGATGGTTGTCACAATTCCATGTGTAGCTTGGTATCACGGTTTAGTGTGAGTTGTTGGTAGTGATGTGATTCATTATTAGTGATAGATGATCTTCTTTAGTGTCTGTGGATGGCTTGGAGGAGATCCTAGATCCTATTGTTGCAAAAGAGTTCTTTCACATTTACAAATTCACTAGTAGGAGATGGTTATCTTCATGTGATTTGAGATAGTTGATTCTTGTTTTAGAGTGTGCTTGGTATTGTGTCTTGGATTACATTGGATACTGGTTTGAATATTGACATGATACAGGTATTCTTAAGACTAGGATGTATGCAATGTTGCATGTGATCTCCTAAGATGGGATAGTTAGATCATGATTTCATGTTGGGTTCCTAATTTTTTGGTTGGAGTTTTGGTATTGATCTTGTCAGTTCTCTTGGTATTGAGTACATTGGTCATTTTCTTGGGAGCTTCATGATAGTGTGGTGTAGCATTTGGAGCTTAGCATGTATTGATTAGTTTTTAGGTGCTCATGGATACTTGGAGACTTGGGTGAGAATAGAGTTCTCTTATGATTAGAGGCATTTTCTTTAGACAGTTACTCTTTGGAGGTTTCAACAAGAAGACCGATGAGCCTTCACCTAGATATGGACATGAGTTCATGATGGACCTATATAGGAGATTGTTCTTGGAGTGAGTCATGATGACTTGGTTATCCTAGAGGAGCATTCTCATTCATACTCTTGGTCTACGCAATGGTTTATCATCTAATAGGTATTGCCCATCCTATTTTAAGATGTGTTATAGCGTATCCTTTATCTTTCATAGATATGGATCTTGAGCTATGGTTAGTTATGGAGGATTAATTTTGAGGGATATTTGGAATGGTTATCTCCTTGTGCATATTTTTTTATGTTATCATTCATTGATGAGGATTTTAGTAGATGGTTATTGGGCTGATTTCCTATTTTAGGAATGGATACATTGAGTTTGATTTTCTTGATTAGAGAGGCTTGCATCCATGTTGGTGTAATTACATGATTCATATGTTGTATTTGATCTATGTGATTGAGTGGTTGGGTGTTGTTGAGTCTTTTCATTTGGTTTGTAAGGAGATCATACTTGACACAACGCAGCACTTTGAGGTGTTGATAGAAGGACATGTTATGGTTTATAGTTTTTCTCTCTTCATTCTATGGTTCCTTCTTGGAGGTTCATGTTCTTATGACTTGGGAGGATTGTGGTGACATTTTGTGAGAGATTATGTAGTTGTTGGTGTTGCATGTGTAGATCGTTGTGATTGTTCTTAGTACTTCATTGTTGATTATTTATCACACCTTGGTACAATGTTGATTGGTAGACTTGATATTCTTTGACATTACCCATACAATGAGAGTTCTTAGATATGTATATTCTTCATTGATAGGTTTGATACATGGAGCTTATGATTGTCATTTATGGGTTGCATATGTTGTTAGCATGAGTTTATTGATGTTATTGGTACCTATGAGGTATGGATGGTTGGATGTATTAGCATGTGTCGTGGGTGTTATTTCTAATCATGTGGGTTTTTACCTTTGAAAACAACTTATTTGGAGCCTTTATTATCACTTGGATTTGATGATTTTGTTCTTAGATTGGTGCATCTTCACCTTGGCATGTTCATTTTATTCTATAGGTGGCATGTTTGAGGATGAGAGGAGTTCTTTTCTGAGATGGTGGTCACTTTGGTTTGATTGCAGGTATCTTGATGGAGCACAAGAGAATGTTGGAGATTTGTGTGATTACATGTATGTCTATGATGATGTATTTCATTGATTGACCTTATGCAATGTATACAATAAGTGGGAGAATGTTGGGATAAGGTGTTGTACACCATTGCATAAAGTGTTATATTATAATACTGTAACTAAATAATTATTTAGTTGTGATGCACCTATGAGGTGTGGTTAATCACACTAGGTAATTATTGGGGGACCACTTGTATGTTGTATTGTAACATTAGATTATTATTTAATGTGTGAAAGACATGAGATAATAATTTAATATTGGAGAGCACATTGAATAAAGTGAAAAATTAGTACCTAATATTAAATGAAGGGCCAGTGGTTTTTTATTCACATGGTTTTGTGGTACATGGTTTTATCTTACCACTTGGTTGTATTTGTGTGAGCTTGAGTCTATAAAAACAAGCACATGTTTAGTGGTTAAGGTTGGCTAGGTGAGTGACGTATCATTATTGATTCTTTCTGAGAAGTGCATATGTGAAGCATGGCATGGGATGTGTAGATTCATGCTTGGACACATGGAGGATGTATTGGAGTGGCTTGATGTTTTAGAAGTATTCATTGTAACTCTGTAAGTGCATGTATCATTTTACTACTGAATAATAGATGGAGTATGGCTGCTTTTAAAGGCCAAGTTTTTCCCCAGGGTATATCTTGTGTTACCTTGTGTCTTGTCTATTTGATATATGTAATATGGATATTCTATAAGCTTGCATGCATGCTTTTCTCTAATGGGGTTATGTAGGAAATGGATTAAGAATGTGGGTATGATACTTTATTTCCTAACAACTACTAGATGTTGGTACAACCTTATGAGGATGAGAGGATTATGCAAATGCATGAATACAAGGGGTTTTATGGGGGAGATATGTGGGATAATGGATGTGATGTTAGAAAGTGTATGGATGGAATGTTGGAGGGGATGTTTTCAGGACAAATATTGAAGCTTATTTTGAGGGTTGTGGAATGATAAGAGGAGGAATGGATGGAGAATGTTGGGATGATGGAGGATTTGGTTAGTGAATTTTGGGACTTAGAGACCCAAAATGGATTCAGGAGATAGTGGTTGAGGATTCTTAGATTTTAGATTAGCAACATTAGATGTCATTATGAATTTTTCCTTTGGAGTATTGCCTCTTTTTCATTGGGATCCATATGGTTTTTGTTTTTTATTTGGTGGGCCTTTGTCACCTTTGGGACTGAGTGCACTTTTGGATTGTATTTTCTTTATCATGTCTTTTTGAGGAGACATAGTGATTTCTAGATCCATGTGGATTTTTGGTTGTATGAACTATTATTTTTGCATCCAAACTGCTTCCAATAACAATGGTATGGATGATGTGGAGAGAATATAAATGGAGTGATGTACTTGGGATGGTGGATGGGATGCATAATTATGTGCCTTTTTTTATCCTTGTTTTGGATTAGAGGAATGGTATTTTTGTGATGGGTGATAGGGATAGGTGATTGGTGGGTGAAGGGATGAGTGAGATGAGATGGATGGAATTTTTTTGGAATTTAAGGGCCCAAAATGGACTTAGCAGATGGAGGATGTGTGAAGGATTGTGGGACATAAGGACCCAAAATAGATTCGAATGATGAAGGAGGAATATAGATAATTTTTTTAGGTGTATATGATGGAGGAGAGATGTAAACAAATGCTTTAGAGTGATGAGAAGTGCTTATTGGTATTTTGGAAGAGGCTCGCTTAGGTTGTACAAAGGTTGTACCAACATTTTTAGACTATGATCCTTGAGATATGTAGCCAAGCTCGTGCTCATGGATTTTATTTGATATGGATGGCTTCTAATATACCTTGCTCATGAAGGCCTAATCCTTTGCTTTGATAGTTCATGGTATTGATAATTCAGTTTATAGTAGGATGCTTGTTATTTAGAGGCAGGATGTGAGTACATTATTAGGTGGAGGAGGATGGGTGGAGGATATGATTTGTTCTTCTACTGCAAGAGAACCACCATGGGTGATAGTAAGAGGATTGAGGGGGTATGGATGTGGTTTTGGGATGGTTTGGGTAGGAGATGATAAAGGATCATGAGATGGATTGAATGGGATGGTACCTAATCTTGATTTGAATGAGGGGATGATAAAGGATCATGAGAGGAATTAAAAAGGATGATATGATCTTGATTTATAAGGGGATCATAGTATGGAGTGGAGGAGGTACTTTGATCTTGAAATGGAAGGGATAATCTTGGATGTCCTCATCAAAGAAAAATCATGATTAAATATTGGATTATCATATATATCGTGATCAAACATGGGATTATCATGGACATAAAATATTTTTAATGGAGTGGATGGTGATGTTTGATATTGATATGTAGGGGAATCTATGTTGAAATGCTTTTTATTCAATAGATTGAAATAGTTTATTTGATGTGGATGGTTTGATGGGGAAGGTGTGGGATATAATCTTCAAATGGGATGGATGAAGAGATGGAGGTTTGATGAGGTTCATGGGATGGTGGTTGGATAATACTAGAAGTAGGAGATGGGGATTGGGATTAGATGGCTTCAATGGGTTGGATGATGTTAGGAGTTGGAGTAGGAATGATAGGTGTGGAATGGAGAAGGCCCTTGTCACTAATGACTATACATAGTTGAGTGGGATGACATGCTTCTTCCATTATTAGATGTGGATTTTGTGATGGCTTCTTTGCTACAAGTCCTTGGAGGAATTTTGGAGTAAGATATATGTATGCTTTAGGCTCATATGGAGGGTTGGTAGATGGAAGATTAGGAATAGATGGATTATTGGGATTATGGATTGGAGGATTAGGATTAGATGGAGATATAAGATATGAGGGATTGGAAGATGGATTGAGATAGGAGAAATCGGATGGTGGGTTAAGATAGGAGGAATTGGATGGTGGGAATGGGAAGGAATCGAGATAAGATGAAGATTTTGGTTGGGTGGTTTGATAGGGACATGAAATGGTGGGAGAAGGATTATGGATTAAAGCATAGGGATTGGATGAAGAATTAGGATTAGATGGTGGATTACAATTATGAATTGAAGGGTAGATTTTGGGATGGTGGAATAATGGATTTGGATTAGGGTTGACGGTGATGGTGTGGTTGTTCAAAGGTGGAGGTTGGGATAAGACTAGAGGAGAAGATGGAGGTATGGATATTGGATGATGAGGATATGTGATTGAAAAATAAGAGGGAAATATGGATGGAGGATAAAATGGAGTTCCCTCAGCAAAGGTAGCATAGGGATGACCAATGTATATGTATGGAGGTGTGATGGGGTAGCTTGTGGGAAGAATTTCTTGGTGGAGAGACATGTATGAGTGGTGGATGCTTGAGGAAAGCTTGCTGGAAATGATAGCATCAAGGGGATCGATTTCATATTCATCTTGGTCAACAAGACTTTTATCATCATAAAAATGGGGTGTAGTTTGGAGAATTTATGGTGGAGAAAATCATCAAAATAAGATTGTGACATAATGATTAGTTGATGAGTTGGATCGGAATGAAAGAGGAGATTGGCTAACTTACAAAAACTCATATTAGGATGTAGAATAAGCACATATTAGGATTTGATTTAAGCTCATATTAGGATTTGGAAGAAGCTCAAATTAGGATAATTTTGAAGATATGGTGAGAAGGTCTCCAAAATTCAAGGATGCAATTAAGCTCAAGTGTGCTAGAAATGTGCACATGAAATTCATGCCAATGTGGATGATTTAAACAATAAAAATCAAACAAGATGAAGATCAAACAAAACACTCGTGATTAGGCATAAAAGTCAAATAACCATATAATTTAATGAAATTAAACTATAATAGATTCCTTGTTGTGTAGATGTGTCTGCAATAGTTGATTGGATGTGTGCTCCCTAATGATTTTGATATCATAATGACATGCCAAGTGAAAATAAGTGAGTTTTTAGATAGAATGGCTAAGTATTCCATATATAAATTTGGATGAAATTGGATCAAGGGTGGAGATTGAAAGATGAAGATGAATTTGATCCTCTCAACTCATGAGATGGTGACAAGTGTCACCATGAGATGAGCTGAGAGGAGAGATTGTACCATGGAGGTATCTTGAAAGATTTACCATAGAGCAATTATTTTCCTCACACTCTAAAGTGAGGGGGATTGAAAAGAATAAAGGAACGAAAATTCCTTTTGGATACTTTTGGAAGAAAGACCCATGTGCCCAACGACATGGGATCTTTTCAAAAAGGGGAAGATTGATGAGAGAGAGGACAAGGTGGGTAAGGGAAGATTTGACCCCACTTTATCAAGGATCAAGTGTGTGCACATGATTAGGTGAGGATTATGGGTTAATGAAAAAGGTTAGAGGATGTGATATGAGGTGAGAGAGAAATAAAAATAAAATTATTAAATTTAATTCTCATTTGGAGGAAAAAGGGGATTTGGGAATAAAATAAAATAAATAAGATTATTCATTCAATTTAATGAATGAATGATATACTCTGATCTATGATAGGTAAATTAATTTAAATAATGAATATTATTTAATTAATACACGTGGTAGAAATTAGTTGAAATAATGATAAATTGACCAAATGAAAGTGATTAATTTTAGGTCTCTATAGATTGAGCCCATATGATGTCCATGTGATTCATTAATCATGTTTAATATTCTCAAAATATGCTCTCCAAGGTAGGGGTGGATTTTATCAATGATACCATGGCTTTGGTATCCATTGTTTTGGTCTAACCATTTATGGTTTTACCTCTCTCTTTCCCTATATATTGGAGGTGTGAGATAGTAGTTTGATATCAAATTGTACAAGTAGACAAATGTTGTTGGAATAATGTTTTAGTGTAGAGCAAAGTGGGTTGATGTTGCATCTTATTCAGTGAAGATTAATACATACTTGTCCTCATTCTTAGGTGATTTTTTTCTTGAAAGGTTTTCACCATATAATTCCAATGTTTTGTGTTGCTACTTCATTGTTTGTTGATGTATGCTTTGACACATTCTTTTATGCAATCCAATATTACAAAATTAAATTTCAGATTTGCATACACTTTGAAAAGTCTTTTCTTGTAGTAGTGTCACCTTGCTTCTCAACAGTAACATGCATCACACCCTCTTATTTTTCCTTTGAGTAAGAAGTTGAGTTAAAGTCCCCACCCCATCTCCTCCTTCAAGCACCCAAGAATTACATCCAATTGATCCAAACCTATTTTTTGAGATCGTATCCCATCAAGCCATACCACACATTAATCATCCAAAAAGAAAGTTTCAAAATGAAACTTGCCACTTTACAAAGCATTCAATTATGATCCAAAGCAATTAACTTGACTTTGAGCCTTTGAGGGGTCCAAAGAATCACCAATCCACTAGAAGCGCCAACAAAATTCATAAATACACTTCCATTTAGTACTTTTATATATATATATATATATATATATATATATATATATATATATATATATATATATATATATCAATCCAAATTGATTTTAGTTTCTAATAACACTATATCAACCATATTACTCTCCAAGAGATGCTTTATTGAACATCGTTTGTTAGAGGCAGTTATACCCCTAATGTTCCATGTAATTACTTTCATTTCTCCTATGAAGGTTAGGTCCTCTCCTTGACCTCATAACTCTATCAACAGTAGATTGGATTCTAGCCACAATCCCCTCTTGTGCTTTGCCTTTTTGCACCCATTTCAATAATTTTCGATTTTCTCCAAAGCCTCTGATTGAGAAACTATAAGGTTCTTAACATAACAATTATCCTCATCTTCTCTCAAAATTTCATTAATCATTTAATCAATGAATTCTTGCCCAACCTACCTTACAATATCGTCTGCCATATTGATAAGAAAGTCATCATTATTTGCATTGGAGATTTGTATTGTAGATCCAAAGCACCTACTGCTAAAGGAAAGGAAGATCCAGAGTCAATTATTTTAATTCAGTCATAGAAGAAAAACCTATTGATCCCTTGTCTATGTCTAAGAATTTCGTCTAAACAGTTTATTTCATCATTAAATTCTGACCATGGCATTCTTGTCCAACATCTCATTCTTATCCAAGATCAAATCCTCAGTTGGGAAGAAAACATCTTCCTTTTTCAGCTCCTTTGCTCTCTCTAGAAGGCTTAATAGTTTCAAACGCTTTGATGAATTTTTGAAGATGCCCATAGTTGTGACATCTAAAGCAAATAGGTTCCAGATCTTCCTCCTAAATTGTTTGTTTCCAAATGCCATTTCTTGTATTTAATGATAATAATTTGGGGGTCTCCTTTGAGATATCCACACCAAAATGAATCTGAGCATATATCCCTGACATCCTTGAAATGCCATTAACATCTACTGAGATAAAGGATCCTACCACAATACCAATTTTCTCAAGAACAGATAACCCCCAGAACTCAGACAAAAGATTATATAGCCTCAGCTATACCTTGACTTGAGTGATCTTCTCAAAATAAGGATCAAAGTTCAGCTTCCAGACTTGTAAGAATAGATCAAATCCATTGAGCATCCAGGATTCAAAATGTGATCTCTCATAGCCTCTTATTGGAAAATCACCATGAAAAAGCCTTGAGGAAAGGAAAAAGTCTTTGCATCCTCACTCCAATTTCTTTTCACCCAACTCACAAGAATAATTCTCGCAGGCCATAGTCTCCAAAACTTCCCTATGATTACTTTAGCTGCTAAATGTTCCATTTTCTGATCCTGATTTGATTGCTCTAGGTCCAACTTTATGGTCTTGGTAGATCCTTCCTCTTTCCAATCCTTTCCATCTCTGTAAGATCCTCTCACTGACAACCCTAGTGTCTATACGTTCCTATCACAAAGAAATTCCCCAAACCGCCTTTCTTAAGAGGCTGGTTCTTCCTCCATACTTCCTGACCAGAGGACTATTTTGAAGATCCTGTCTAACATTCCTTGACAAAGATCTTTCAAATCTCCGTTCTGCACTGGATCTCTTCATCATGCTTCCACCCAAACCCTGATCAAACAAAACCCTTACTTTGCAGTGCTGCCAGCCATTTTCTTTCCTTTCTAGTGCATTACTTCCAGACAGATCAGATCTCCACTGGAACCCTCGCGACTGATCAGATTTTGCTATTTCTTCGTTTAAACTATGGAGAGGTAATTAACCAATATAATATTCCGTAGTAAATGTGGCAATGTGAAAGCTACGAAGAGGTAATTAATTATTCTTGCTACTCCGAACTATTCCATATTTTATAGTATGGAGAGTTTAGCTCCATCATTTGCATAACTACGGTGAGGTTTCTTTAGGATTGGTGCTGATCCTTTTGTTGCTGCTCTTAATCGATTACATTGTTTGGTCTTGTGAATGCTATTAAAATCTTTCATTTGATATGGTTTCTTCTTCTATCATTATAAATTCTAATCAAAATGCTTTATGGCTTCTGGTATTGTGGGAAACAATTTTTGTTATATAATAACAATGAGAAAAACAAACACGATTGTGTAGTTTTGAGAATACTGAAAACTTATCATTCTTCTGTATGTTTGGTCATGAAAGTTGTCAGTCCTCGACAAATTACCTTAGTAGGTTTTCGAAAGAGTATTAAAGACGTGAAATTGAAAATGCTCCTGGGCTTACGGCTGACAATTTCATTGTGATAGACGTAGACTGACTAACACTGCACATTTTCCACATTCCAATTACAATCATAGAATGCCATTGCATTCCACTATTCCTCTAAATCTCACAGGAGTATATAGAGAGAGCCAGTTGAAGGTGGCGCTGCACATTCTGCTCACTACACACAACTCCTCTCTTCAATTATTGCAGACCTTTATTCTCAAGAACGCGCTTTCACGAGCGAAAAAAGTCCACTCTTTCATCACTCACAGGCGTTTTGCATTTGCTGCACGCACGACTTTTGATAATAAGCTTATTTACATGTATTTCAAGTGTGGAAATTTGGTTGATGCCCGCGAAGTGTTTGATCACATGAATGAACGAGACAGCGTCTCATGGAATACGATTATTGCAGAGTACAGACGACATGGTTATCCTCACGAGGCAGTCACACTGTTTCACCATATGCAACAAGCAGGACTCCAACCCGATCAGTTTACATTTGCCAGCGTACTCCCAGCCTGTGCCAAAATGGGAGCTTTAGAACAAGGTATGGATATTCATCGAAGCATAATGGAAGGGGAGTTTTTGTCAGATATTGTAGTTGGAAATGCTCTGCTAGACATGTATGGAAAATGTAAAAGCATAGACAAGGCGCGTGAACTGTTTGACAGAATGCCTAATAGAGATGCCATCTCTTGGAATGCAATGATTACACTATATGCACAAAATGGATTTGTTGGAAAGGCTTTACAATTTTTCAAGCAAATGCAATCGGCAGGTTTAAAGCCAAATTCCACAACCTTTGCTAGTATCCTCCCTGCCTGTGCCAAAATGGGGGCTTTAGAACAGGGTATGGACATCCATCAAAGCATAATCGAAGGGGTGTTTTTGTCAGATATTGTAGTTGGAAATGCTCTGGTAAACATGTATGTGAAATGTGGAAGCGTAGACAAGGCACGTAAACTGTTTGATAGAATGCCTCAAAGAGATGTCATCTCATGGAATGCAATGATCGTAGGATATACACAAAATGGATATGTTGAAAAGGCTTTAGAAACTTTCAAGGAAATGCAATTGGCAGGTGTAAGGCCAAACTCCACTACTTTCGGCAGCATCCTCCCTGCCTTTGCCAAAATGGGAGCTTTGGAACAGGGTATGGACATCCACCAAAGCATAAAGGATAGAGAAATTTTGTCAGATGTTGTAGTTGCAACTGCCCTAGTAGACATGTACGCAAAATGTGGAAGCATAGTTAAGGCACGTGAACTGTTTGACAGAATGCCCCAAAGAAATGTGGTCTCATGGACAGCAATGATTGCAGGATATGCACAAAGTGGATTTGTTGATAAGGCTTTAGACACTTTCAAGCAAATGCAATTGGCAGGTGTAAAGCCATTTTCCACAACCTTTGCCAGCATCCTCCCTGCCTGTGCCAAAATGGGAGCTTTGGAACAGGGTATAGACATCCATCGAAGCATAATGGAAGGGGGATTTTTGTCAGATATTATAGTTGGAAATGCTCTTGTAGACATGTATGCAAAATGTAGAAGCATAGACAAGGCACGTGAACTGTTTGGCAGAATGCCTCAAAGAGATGTCATCTCATGGAATGCAATGATTGCAGGATATATACAAAATGGATTTGTTGAAAAAGCTTTAGAAACTTTCAAGCAAATGCAGTTGGCAAGAGTAAAGCCAAATTCCACAACCTTTGCTAGCATCCTCCCTGCCTGTGCCAAAATGGGAGCTTTGGAACAGGGTGTGGACATCCATCAAAGCATAATGGAAGGAGGGTTTGTGTCAGATATTGTAGTTGCGACTGCCCTGATAGATATGTATGCAAAGTGTGGAAGCATGGACAAGGCACGTGAACTATTTGACAGAATGCCTCAAAGAGATGTGTTCTCGTGGACTGCCATGATTGCAGGCTATGCACAAAATGGATTTGCTGAAAAGTCTTCAGAAACTTTCAAGCAAATGCAATTGGTAGGTGTGAAGCCAGACTCCACAACCTTTGCTAGCATCCTCCCTGCCTGTGCTAAAATGGGAGCTTTGCAACAGGGTATGGACATCCATCAAAGCATATTGGAAGGGGGATTTTCATCAGATATTATAGTTGGAAATGCTCTGGTAGACATGTATGCAAAATGTGGAAGTGTTGACAAAGCACGTGAACTGTTTGACAACTTGCCTCAAAGAAATGTATTCTCATGGAATGCCATGATTGCAGGATATGCACAAAATGGATTTTGCAAGGATGCTCTCAAAATCTTTGAATTGATGAAGCAGTCTGGAACATATCCTGACATTGTAAGCTTTGCTTGTGTTCTATGTGCATGCAGCCATGCAGGTCTAGTGGATGAGGGCTGTACATACTTCACCCACATGAGCAACTCTTATTGCATTATGCCTACAATGGATCATTATGTGTGCATGGTTGACCTTCTTGCCCGTGCTGGCTATCTAGAGGAAACCCTAAACTTTATCATTAAGATGCCAGTTAAACCTGTGGTGATTGTGTGGATGTGTTTTCTTGGTGCCTGTAGATCACATAAAAATATAAGTTTAGGAGTATTTACAGCAACACTGCTTTTAGATTTGGATCCTAAAAATGCTGCGGCTTATGTTCTTCTCTCAAACATCTATGCAAAAGTGGGCAGGTGGGGTGAGGTTAAAATTGTAAGGAGATTGATGAAAGATAGAGGAATTAAAAAGATCCCTGGATGCAGTTGGATTGAAGGCCATAGAATGGTACATGCTTTTTGTGCAGGAGACAGATCACATCCACAAACACAGGAGATCTATGCAAAGTTGGAGAAATTGGCCTGGGAGATGAAGGCAACAGGGTATTTTCCAGATTCAAGACATTTACTTAATGATGTGGAAGTGGAAGAAAAAGAATTGTTTCTTTGCCACCATAGTGAAAAGTTGGCAATTGCATTTGGTTTGTTAAACACGCCACCGGGAACAACTATTAGAGTTGTTAAGAACCTTCGAGTATGTGCTGATTGCCACATTGCGACGAAATTCATCTCCAAGATTGTTGCAAGAGAAATTGTTGTGAGAGACGCAAATCGTTTCCATCATTTTAAACAGGGAGAATGTTCATGCGGAGATTATTGGTGATGCTATATGAGGCAATCTGAAAATAGGCTTGCACTTAAATAATGTGGGACAAGGTTTGATTTTCAGTTTCTAGGAAAAAAACAAAAAATCTTTTGTTTTATTGTCTGACTATTTGGCAATCCACACCATGGCAATCCACACTATCCTGTTGGCCTTGTAACATAACACAGTGGTTTCATTGAATTGTTTTCATAAAATCTAGAAATGTAAAGCTGGAGGAGGTGGTGAAGAATGGGTGAAGAGAAAAGGTGAGAACACCTTAAGCCAATGGAATGATGTTTGATCAATTGGAAATGGGAGAGAAAGGTTGTCAATTATCCTTGTCATTTTGTATAGTTCTTTTGTAGAAATTAATTGTATTATCTTTTATCTATGTTACGGTAATAATTTAAGATTAAATTACATGTTTGATATTCAATGCTTAATTTTATATAAGTGCATGTAAATTTTGTCTAATTTAAGGTTAGATATTTTTAATGCTGCTTCACATCCCTTTGCTTGGTGAGATAACTAATAGATTTATATATTCACATTATTTTTAATTTAATTTATTTTTGATTGGGTTTTGCTTTAATAAGAAATAAACTATTATAATTTATAAATGAAGTAAAAAAAATTACAATTGTGTTTATATTGTAGTTAGTGGTTATATCATGTGATACTTTGAAAACTCACATAATGAGGTTTAAAGATTAGTATAAGAGAGAAGAAAATTACATTTGTATATGTAAAAATAAAATCATAATTTATATTGCATTATAATTGCACATTATGATATTACAAAAGTGTGTGATGAAATTTATAAATTGATGCTAATGAGACAACATTTTGATGGTGGTTGGGAGAGAGCTAAATAGGGTATTTAGTAATTGTTTGGATTGACAATAGATTTGAAACTCGAGGAACTCAATGCTCGACATTCATAGTTCAAAAGAATATTACAATTATATTCGCAATTTGGTCAAATTGACTATTATATTCACTTGTGGCAAACCTAACAAATGAAGTAAAGGTTAAACTCTATTTGATAAGATATGAATTGAATAATTTTGCATTAGTTGCATACCTACCATATGCTAGTAAAGACTAAATTCCATATGCCCTATCTGATATTTGTTTACAATCCTTAATCACAACTACATTAATAATCTTGAACTTTTTACTTATTTTATGCTAAAATCTTATGATACAAGATTCAAATCATAGTGACCAAAGACTAATTCATGTGGCTAACATTTTTGTTTATTCAATTTAAAAATGTCAAACATGTTATAATAAGCATCATGTTTGTCTATAAGGCAAGATTTTGTTTCTTTTGGAAAGAATCTAGAATGATGAACTTTAGTTCTTCATCTCATGTAAATGCATTTGGTAACTTTATGGTTATAAAGAAAAATACATTTTTAAATCATTTTTTTAAAGAATCTAGAATGGTGAACTTTAGGTCTTTGTCTCATCATCATGTAAATGTATTTGGTAAATTTATGTTTATTAGGAAACATGCATTTTTAAGTCATTATGAGTCTTTATAAAAAAATGAATTTAATGTTTACAATATACTAAGAATGAAATTTTCTATGAAGTGTCTTTTATTCTTATAAGATCTAAGTCACTTTGTAAATATCACTTGTAGTATCACAATTGAGGTCCTAAGGTACACCTAGAATTATAAATAAATATTTTAAATATGTATGCATTATGATAGTATGACACATTTGAATAGAAGCAACTCCTTTGTCATTATTAATAAAAATAGTTATAAAATAATGTCATAGATTACATTTCAAAAGTGGGGAATACAGTAGTGGTTCTTTAAATAATTGGATATATGTGCCACCAACAACAAACTCAATTATTAATAGAATCAACAAAATTTTAGTTTACAAAATTCATTAAGTATGAACCATATAAACATCACAAAGCTTAACTAGAGTTGCCTTGAGAATTTTAAAATGGGATATTATGGTTTGCATCTTTTCCTTGACATCAAATAGAAAGAATATGTAGGGATTGATTCCATCCAATTTCATGTGTGTAATTTCTCTCCTTTAATCTCCCCATGCTCAGGCTAAGAGTTTTTATATGAAGTTCTTACAAATGAATATGTGAATTTGGTGTTAATGATTGTCTTGGGTACCACACACTTTGCTCCACCATCTTGAAGACTTTATTCAATATGATCACTCTCTTACACATCCTTCAAAACATTGCTAAGATGAGCCACATATTAAGATTGACTTGCAACTACTTATTCTTCCTCCTTAGAGATGGATCTACCCTAGTCCACATGTTCTAATCCTTTTGATCATATGCTCCCTACATTATTGATGTATCTTATGATTCTCTACCTCCTTGTGATATTTATCCCTTTATTCTTTCCCAGACCAATCCTGCTCCACCTACTTATTTTTCACTTCCTCTTTATGATTTGTCACCACCTTTTTCCCCCTATAGCAACAATCTCATGTCTTCTTCTATTGGAAAGAGGATGCCTATTTTAGTACATGTGATGAGTGTGACATTGATAATTTCTTAGCTAATATATTAGATGCATATTGTAATGAAGATTTGGAGATAACTTTTCCTCTTTATAATGATTTTAATTTTCATGATGCATCTTCTTCCCCTTCTACATCTATGACATTGTCTACAATGTCTAATGAAAAAGATTATAAGTTGCATGCGAATGTCTTATGTTGTGATGAACCTCTTAGGATTTCTTCTTGTCTTTCTATTTTAAATAATAGCAGACTTGTTTCATAAGATTATAAATACATTTATCCTTCATCATTTACCTCTTCTTACATTGAATTGTCACACATCGTATGACCACTTCACATCCTCCACTAGAATTTTCGTCTTGTACTTTATATGCTACCATCATTTTCTCCTTCCAATGTTCTAACACCCCCCTTCATTTTTCATCTTACACTTCATTTCTCATAAAAAAACCATTTTATTCTTACTAGCCATCTCTTTCTTCTACCCCTCTTATAACTCCTTATGCATATACCACATACTTTCCTCATCATAAAGTTGCACCTCCTCAAAATAGTATTTACCTCTCAATTATTATTTCAATTGGACATATGTCCTTACTTAACTTAAGGAGCTTAATGTGCAACTATAGACTATCACCCCTTCATCTCCTCATTGAACCCCTTCATGGATAGTGTTACCCCTTCCATCTAAATCCTTACATAAATGTCTCCTAGTGACATGAGCTCATTATATTTTGATAAATATAATTCCACGAAAACTCTATTTGTAATTTGTGATCATAGTTTTATATCCCTTATTCAACCATTACTCAATCTCATTTAACCAAAATTTTTCCTAGAGTATCCATAGATTATTTATTAGATATATTCTACACTCTACCCCTAGCTCCATACACTCCTTTGTTGATCTTATTCAAAATATTCACTTGCAATAAAACTTAGAACCCAAATTCTCTCTTCTACAACTCACTCATTGCAAACAATATCTTATTGAAATTATTCAAGACTACATTTCTTGCTTCTTTCCTTACTCATCCACATGGAATTCCATCCTCTTGATTGTATACTCCAACATACATTTCTTGAAACCTCTTACCTCACACCCAAGAGAAACTACATTTTATCTTTTACACTTCTGTTTTTACCTAACTATGTGATGAAGGGGAAAACCACACAACACACAACCACAAAAATTTCTCACAAGAAGATATGAATATTCTTTTATTGAATTAAACATAAAGTACATTTCATAAATGAGAAAAAAACAAAGGATGAAATTCTTGAATAGGCCACAACACATTACAACTTCTTTCCCCTAGTTTTTGGAGCTTTCTGGCTTTTGTTTCTTCAAATATGCCTTCAAATCATTATTTCCCTTCTTCCTCACAACATTCCACCTTCCTATCATTATTCCAATACTGAAAAATGTTAAAAAAATGTCATAAATAGCCCTTTGGTGCTTTCAAGATTTTTTTGAAATTTGTAACTCTTATCAAAAAATAGCTCAACTTGTAGGAGCCATAACTTTTCTTTTGGGCACCCAATTGAGCCCATTTTTTTTATAAATTGAAGAGCTTAGGATTTCTTTATTTCATGTTTTTCCTAGATCAAGAATTGGTCAATTTTGACCACAATTCCATTCAATCATTTAAAGGCCCAAAATTCAAGTTGAATATTTTTTATAGGATTTTGTAACCTTGAAAATTTAATATCTCATTATTTGCAAATGATCTTTTGTTAATATTTTAAATGTAGGTTATTTTCACAATTTTAAAGCTCTAGGTAATTTTTAAGTCTATATATGCTCAAATACAATTTTTCTAAAAATAGAAACCCTACTATTTTTAGCTATATTTAAAAAATGAAAGTTCTAAATTATTCTCTAGGACTTTAAAAGGAAGTAGCCCTCATGAATATTCATCAAACCAAATAGAAATCAAAATAAAACATTGTTTTGGGTGATGCAAGATTAACCTTTCACCCTAGGTGCTCCTACATCACTATGGGGGCCATTAAAGTTGACTAAATACTTACATGAATTGAGGTCACCTCCTATTATTGATTCCTTTTGTAAAAACTCCCTAGAGGATTTTTACCTTATCAAACAAGGCAAACCAGAGGAAATAAATTATACATAATTTGTTAATTCTCCCTAATAACTCTTACCCCATATCTTGGATAATAAATAAATCACTTTTCCACATTGAGAATTTTTAAATTCCCCTAAATAATTTGATCAATCTATCTCTCTTGTTCTTGCAATCACATGTTAGGCTATTCTACCAACCAATATCGATCATTAAGAAATAAATATAAGACCTTATTAATGATATTGTCATACTTCTTTCTCTTGAGTTTGTGTCTCCCCTTTGTACTCTTAATAATAGTATTGATTGGTTAGATGACCTTTCCACAAAACATGACTTACCATTACCACTTGATTCATACAATGACATCAATCTTGATTCTCTTGATGGTCTTTCTATAGATATAGAATATATTCTTGTTGTTACCAAACCTCACTTTGAGAACATGTTAATGTTTCTCCTCTCTCAAAACTATTCACCAAAGCTACATATGATACTTCCAAGCCCCTTTTATATGACTCTCCTAGTGTAACCAATAATCATATATGTGACATTATTGCTACTATCTATTTTAATTTTATCATAGGTTGATTTCACAACCATTTTTTCATGATTTTTCTTCCACCCTCATCCTTTATGTGACAATTAACCTGCATCCTCTCCATGATCGGTATTTCCCTTTGAATCCATCACTATAATAATTACATATCACTATTCATTCATGCACTATTATTCTCCACTTACATACAATGAAAAAAGAAAACTTATTCAAACACTATTTTCTCTTGTACACCTACCTCACCCCATATTTACATATCCCTTAAACATATTACAACATAAATCATCCATGCCGCTACCACTATGTTGTGTCCTTGATCACTTTCCATGATAATTTATTGTTTTCATCAAACTAGTCTTGGACTTTTTAGCCCTCGACATATTCCACTACAACATTACCATATCCACCTATTAGACTATACACATTCACTATCCTATGATTTGTTTTATCTTGATGATATGTTCATGCTAGTTACCCCCCCTCTTTCTTCCCTATTATCTAAATTCTATAGTGAACCCTAGAAGCTTATAGGTGGATCACTCCCCATTCATCATTTTGATTTCCATGTTCCCAACTAGAAGCCTTGGCCTAAGCTATGAGAGTGAAATTCTAATAAAATAAATGACCATAATTACCCAACCTAATCCTTGGTGATAATATCTTGCATCTTATTGGTTGCATTGGGTCAGACGATGGGGTTACATAAATAAATAAATAAAAGAAAAATCCTAATCCTACCACATTTCCATCATAATTATCATTACATTTCTTTAAATTTGGGGGAATCATCAAATTTGTCTTTTCTTACCACCCTTCAGGGTAACTCATATTCTAATCCTTGGGAGCATGATTTCATTGTAATCTTATGTCTTTAACATTTTCCTTGTAATGTCTCATAGTTTTTTATCCTCATCCAAGTGTAATATCTTGAAGCTTTATAACCTCTAGAGTGATATCATTTCTAGTTGGTTATGCACTTCCTTTCACCTAGTTTCTTGTATAATCAGTTAATTTTAACCACCTCCTAACATCACACATAATATAACATCCTAATAACCTGTCAACATTTCCTTGTTATCATGATAGTTCCCCTTTTCATATACTACCACTAATTAATTAACTAATTCATATTACTTAGTTAATTAGGATAATACTCATCCATTTATTCCAAAATACATTAAAAGAATTATTTTCACCTTTCCTCCATAAATTATAAAGTCTAATTATCCACTCATACTCTATCATAACTCATCCAAGTTTCTCTTCTATTTTTAATACATGCACAACTAATTAACTAAATGAATAAATAAACAAAACTAATTATCCTCGCCCATTTTAGAGACCACTAAGAAGATCTCATAACTCCTTTTTTACTATTTTACCTAGTTAAAATTCCCCATTCATTCTCAATCAATCTCAATCACTCACCTAAAATAAAATCCTCACCATCCACATCCACAATCAAACATCTATGAATCCAAGTCTTTCATTAATGAAAAGGGGGGAACAACAATGTGATCTTGACATACACATGCTGCAAAAATCTTGTAGAGTCCTTCAACCACACATATTACATATTAAGCAATCAACTTGAATAAAGAGGGTTTTGTATTGGTAAGATTATCATGTATTCATCTTACATAAACTCTCTTGAGTTAAATTTGAGGTTATGCTAGATTTAAAATAGAGGATTTTAGTATTTTTTAATCTTTTTTTTTGTTCTAAATCTTGTATATACAACTTTAATGAAGAATGCTAGCAATATTTTGAGCATCTCAAGGCATTTCTAGGTAACCATCCTATTCTCATGTCAATTGTTCCTGGATATCCTCTCATTTTATATACATCTACCACTAATCGTGGTGTAGACACCTAAATTTGGCCACTTACATTTGGTAAAATTTATCACTTTTCATCTAAATATCCTGTTATCTACATTAATTAAGTAATATTACTATTATTTAATTAATACCCCTAAATCCCTCTAAATCCCTAAGGTATTTAGTTTAAAAATAATTAAATACCTTACCCTTTATTCCTTTCCTCCAAGGAATTAAATAAATAATCCATTTATTTAGTTCCCTTTATCTCTCATCCCTCATAATCTACACTTAATCCTAAATCCACCTCCTAATCCCATCATTAGGGATGTGCACTTGTACCACATCTCCAACTTTTGCAAGTTGGCTCCTAATCCTCATTAGTCACCTAACTGTCTTCTAATCATTGATTAACTAGCCTAATCAACCCCTTAGTCAACTCTCCCCATTCCCTAAGGAATTTTTAATTCCTTTTTGTCTTCCCAAGGTTCTTTAGAGGAATTTTTAATTCCTCTCATCTCCCAAGGAATATTAAATTCATTTTCTCTTTCCCAAGGAATATTAAATTCCTTTTATCCTTTCCATGCACATTAAAAAAGAATTTTTAATTCCTTTGGTCAACTCTTTGATCTTAGCCCTTGATCTCTTGTCCTATTTCAATCTCCACCGTTCATTCCATCTCCCTTGCTAAATGACTAACACTTAGCCATTTTTGGAACCCTAACTCTCCCAATCACATTCTCAAGAACCCTAACCATTCTCAAGCTTTTAGACCATCTTCATAGCCAAACCCTTGCATCCATAGCCATTTTCATCCATCCTTGCATCCAAATCAATTAAAATCAAGTTGTTATGCTACCAAAATTTTGAGTGAGCACACATCCAATCGAACATTGTAGGAAAATCTACACAACTTGAGACTTGGTATGCTGGTTTGAACTCCTCATCGCCCAATCTTGAGTGTTTTGCATGGTTTTTAGTCGTTTTCTTGATTTCTTGCATTTTAGGTAGATTAAAAATACTGCACACATTTTTGGCATGCCTGGTGGGACCCACGTCACGGTTCTGCACTTTTATGTTCTCTGTTGCTTGAGTTTTGCAAGTTTAGGTTTACACGTAGGGCTGAATCCACCCCAAACGGGCAAATTTGCACCTCATAGGGGCGAACTTGTACCAGAAAACAAGTGAATCTACTAAAATAGGTGAACTTGATTGCAATAGAGGTAAATCTGTATCTTGCAAATTTTCCCATTTGTCAAAGAAAGGTGAATTTACACTCTTTCCAGAAAACAGGCGAATTTTCTCTAGAAGAAGGTTGAATTTGCTTCCAGATCTAGAAACAGGCAAACATGTCCCAGTTTTAGATAGGAAAAGTTGATTAGTAGAAGGGCAAATTTTCTCAATACAGGGGTGAACCAACCTTCCAGAACGGGCGAATTTTCTCAATATAGGGTTGAACCAACCTCCCAGAACGGGCGAATTTTCCTCATACAGAGGCGAATTTGAGGTAAACTCGAGACTTAAACTTTCAATTTTTAGATTTCATTTGGTTTCATTTTTCAGGTATTGACTCGCTAATTTGTCTGTTTGTGAGTGTGTTGGGTTTTTGCTAATGTTTTGTGCAATTGTTTCTCATTCATCCAAGACTGGTGGTTCGAAGCTATTAACGTTTTCCTGTAGAACGATCGGTCCCAACCCTTTTAGATTAGTTTGTTTGTTGTTTTTCATACTAGCTAGGCACACGTAGACTTAATTAGAGGGTCAATTTATTTGTTTGTCATGCTTGTGAGTGGACTATTGATGTATCCAATCCCCTTGTGCCATTTGGCGATCTTGGGTGATGAGAAATCAAAATCCACTCTAGTCTAGTTGAGTCTACCTAGGAGGTGCTAGTGCATCTAAGTTCTCCCATTGTGCTACGTGCAATCCTGGGAACCAGCCAAAAATTTCTAGTATCTTCTTCCTTTAGTAGGACCTTTTTGGGATTTCATCACCCGGGGGACGATTCCAACCATGTGTTACTGACAGGGTATATAAAGGGGGGAGAGCGACAGTTGCACCTTAATCCAATCGCATCTTGTCTAGCGGAGCGTCGAAGCTAGGGTGATACCTAGATAAGACGTGAAGAGTTGGTCTGAGTTTCTAGTACCTTGCTAGGGCTCCCAACTCATGCTTGTGACGGGTTCGTGTTCATGGTTGTGCCCCACATACCATGTGTATATCAGGGACTCACGAGATATCCTTGTTCAACCTTGATAGAGACTTGTGTTTTAGCTGTGGCTTGGTGTAGTGCAGGGGATGCACACCGTACCCCGAAGTTACTCACCACGTACTCCCTTGGGTTGAGATAGAAATCCTCATGGTGGACTATGATAGTCCTCAAGTGAGAGTGTGAAGGTGAGCCCATGGCATTTGTTGATGACCCTGTGCCACTAGAACGCTAGCTATCCACCTTAGTGAGCAAGGGTGATCCAGAGAACCACCCCGGTATCACAGAGTATTAACCTTGGGTTATCCGCTCAAGGTGGTGGGCCTACATCAAGTTTGTAAACCCATATCACTAATTCTAGGATCATGCTACCTGGTGTGTTTTATTTGTGTGATACTAGTACTTTTCATTTTCAGTCTACTTTTTGTCGTGCTTGTCATCCTTTGCCATAGTCAGTTGTTCTGCATCTTGGTCTAGTTCAAGTCATCCATTTGGGCGAATTCGTCTTTTTCAAAGGTGAATTCGCTTGTCAGTCACTTTCTCAGGCAATCCCATTTTCACCCATCCCTTGGAATAGGTGAGTTTGTCCACCCCTTAGGCGATTCTATTAGTCATTTTTTGTCAAATTTGCCCGTTTTCACAGAACAAGAAAATTTTCCCTCTTTAGGGGCAATCCCATTTTTAGTCTATATCATATTGTCAATCATCCTCCATCAAATTCACCCATTTTCACTAGATAGGTGAATTTTCCCCCTTTAGGGGCGAACCTGCTGTCAGTCTAAGTCAGTCAGTCAATCTGTTTGTTTTCCCATCAAATTTTCCCGTTCTCTTGGGACAGGAAAATTTTCCACATTCTTGGGTGAATTTTCTCTTTGCAGGGGTGATTTTGCTTCCTGTCTGAGTCTTTTGTCCATCCATTTCAACATTTAGGCAAATATGTTTGTCAAACAATCAATCTTATTTTTAGGCGAAGTCATTCCCCGTCCGCACCATTCAAGAAACATGCAAGTTTGTCACCCCATTAGGCGATCCTGAAAGTCAAATCTGCCTATTTTCTAGGGTTTGGGCCACCTTGCTAGCAGTTTGGGCGAATTTGTTGTCAGATAGGCGAATTTTCCTTGCAAATTTGCCTATTTTTGGTACCACAAAATTTGCTCATCAAATTCGCCTGTTTCTTGTACCAGTCTAGTTTTATGCAAATTTGACCCCTATATAGGAAAATTTTCCTTTTTCCTATGCCATCTAAAGTTTGGGTGATTTTTCTCATCAAATTCGCTTGTCCCTGGTCCCATCTGAAGTTTGGGCGAATTTGCTTCCAAGCATAGGTGAGTTTGTTCAAAACAACCCACCATTTGTCTTGCAATCGTCATTTTCATCCATCTAAAGTAATTTTTTCATCGATCAAATCATACAGGTGCATCTTAGGAAATCCCTATATCACATATTCACCATTGATTAATTGAGCCCAATCACCTAGACTTTATTTTAGGGGTTTTGATGCAGCAGAGACTTCCAAAGGTCATAAATTTTGACTCGGATGTTCGTTTGGGCTGAAATTTTACGAATGGATGTGTTATGAGGTGGCATGTGGATTCCAAACCCACCTTGAGTCGGTTTGCCCCCATTTTGGCACTTTTTTGAGGCTTAAAACTTTCATCTTGACCCTCAAAATGTCAATTTAGTGTTTTTTTCCAGTTTTTAAAAAGTGGTTTTTGTTAATAACTTGAAACTCATGTTTCAAATTTAGGATATTAGTTGGAAATCCATCCTACCTTAGTTTTTGGAATTTTTTGGAAAAAAAACTGGACTCTCAAAGATATGCATGTGAAATTACCTAAAATGGAAAAATTTGACAATTATTAAAATCTGCCAAATATGGAAAAATACGATTGTCATCACCTTACGTCATCTAGTTAAACCCATGAACTTGGTTTAGAATCAATCCCATCGTATCCACCAATCATCCTAATATGAGATTTAATCCAATCCCAATTTGAGCTTAACCTAAATCCCAATTTGAGCTTTAGTCCATCTACATCCAAGATCTTCTGATATCAAAACAAATCTTGAGATCCCTTCATCCATATTCTTCTAACCCATCCTCTTTATCTTTTCATCATCTCTTATTTCCTTCTAATCATCTATTCCCATACCTTCAATCCATATCCATCCCATCCAACATCATGAATCCTTATCCTTCACCAATGTAGCCAAAAATAGTAGTAAAGGGAAATCCCAATTACATTGATGATGATAATGAAAGTCTTGTTGATAAAGATGAGTATGATATAGATCCCCTTGATGCTATCATTTATAGAAATCTTTCCCAAAGTGTCATCCAAAATCCAATCACTCACCCAAGCAATTCTATCATGTCTTCGCCCACACCTACTGTCACTCCTTATGCTACCTTTGACAAGGGCTATCCAGTGTCTTCCCCATATGAATATTCATCATATCCTTCATCTACATCTTTCTCTTGTCCAAAATCCATGTCCTCCTATCCTCATCCACCATCCCAATCTTCCCATCCTAATCTACTATCCCAATACCCTTACTACAATCCACCACCTGCATCCTCTTGTCCTAATCCAACCTCCACATCTTCCCACTTTAATTCACCATCTCAATATTCCTATCTTAATACAACATTTGCATCCTCCTATCCTAATCCATCATCCCAATCTTCCCATCCTAATCTGCTATCCCAATACTCCTACTACAATCCACCACCTGCATCCTCTTGTCCTAATCCAATCTCCACATCTTCCCACTTTAATCCACTGTCTCAATATTCCTATCTTAATATAAAATCTACATCCTCCTATCCTAATCCATCATCCCAATCTTCCCATCCTAATCTACTATCCCAATACTCCTACTACAATCCACCACCCACATCCTCTTGTCCTAATCTACCATCCATGTTCGCTTCTCCTAATCCTTCATTCATATCCTCCTATGTCACTCCATCTTCCACTCCATCATTTCCTAATCCTCCACCTACTCTTATTCCTACCTCCAATCCCATTCCTCCATCTAATCCTAGTCCACCAGTTAATAATCCTAATCCTCCACCAACCCATAATCCTTCATCTATTCCCATCACCCTAGCTAAGCCCATAATATGTAAGTTTCTCACTCCAAAAGTCCTCCAAGGACTCATGAAAAATAATACATCCCAAACTCCACATCTTGAAGTCATGGAACCCTACTACCCCACTCCTCTATCTATGGTCCCTAGTGATGAGACCCTTCTCCATCCCACACCTATCATTACTAGCACCACCCAAACTATTGAAACCATCAAACCCACCGAATCCACTAAACCCCCATCTCCTACTCTGAGAGTCACCAAACCCAATCCACTCCTTCTACTCCTAGATCCACCCAATCTACTAAAGATACCCAAGTCCAATCCACTCCTCCCTCTCCTAGTATCACTGATATCCATTCCTACGAACTTCATGAATCATCCATCCTTCCATCTCCCCCACTTGAGGAGTCCCTCCAACACTCCATCATCATGCCACCCATACAAGATGAGTCATGCCAAGAGCTTGATCCAAAGCATACTAGCATATCCCCTTCTCCCCATCAAGATCCTACCATCCCATCTAGTCCACCTCAAGATCATAGTCCCCCATCCATTCCATCTCATGATCCCCTTGACACTCAAGATCCAACCACTCCATCTCATGAGCCCTTATCACCCGCTGCCACAAATCTAGATCCTATCATATCACTTATTCCCTCTCCTACTCCCTTACCACTCACTCCTCCTGATCAAGATGTTGCCATCTTGTCATCTCCATCCCATGATCCTTCATCACCACCTAACCAAGCTATCCCAATGCCACTTTTATATTCCCTCGGTACTCTCACATTCATCCATGGTGGTTTTCTTGCAAAAGAGGAACCGATCATATACACCACCCATCCTCCCCCACTTAATAATGGACTTGCATCATGTTTCCAAAATAAAAAGCATCCTACTATAGATCGAATGCTCAAGATCATGAACTATCAAGGAAAAGGTTTAGGCCTTCATGAGCAAGGTATTTTAGAGCCCATCCATGTCAAATAAAATATGCGTACACAAGGTCTTGGATATATTTCTCAAGACTCGCAATCCAAAAATGTTGTTATACCTTCTATATGTCCTCAACGAGCCTCCTCCAAAAGAATAATAGGCTATTCCCGTCACTCCACTAAACCATTTTCTACCATCCCCCCTCCATCGTATCACCTCAAAACAACCATCTATATTCCTCCTTCATCTTTTGAATCCATTTTGGGTCCTTATGTCCCTCCATCCACCATCTCCCATCCTTCATCTACTCCATCTATTTTGGGTCCTTATGTCCCTCTATCCACCATCACACACCCTCCAGGTACTAAGTCCATTTGGGCCCTTATATCCCAAAATCACCTCCATCTTGTCCTATTCATCCTTTTATCCATCAATCACCTATCCATGTCACCCATCATAAACATCCCACTCTCATGTTCCCTAATCAAGATAAAAAAGGCACGTACCTACACATCCTCCATCCACATATCAACCTCAAAATCCTACCTCCATCACTCCATTCATGTTTCCTCCACATCATCCATCTCCTTACCCCCATCCCATTTCTATTGGAAGAACTTTGGATGCCAAAGTAAAAATGCATAAATCTAAACATCCACATGAATCTAAAGACCCTCATGTCCCCTTAAAAAGGCATGATGAATAAAATAGAAATAAAATCTAAAATCCAAATCAAACCCACATGCCACAAAGGCCCACCAAAGAAAAAGTCAGAACCATGTGGATCCCAAAGAAAAAAGATGCAACGCCTTCAAATGAAAAATCTGTAACAATATCCAAAGTTGCTAATCCAAAAGCTAATCATACACACCTTCCATCTCTTAAATATATTTTGGGCCCTTATGTCCCAAAATTCACTATCCCATCTCCTCCATTATCCCCACATCATCCATCCACTAATCCTCCCATCCTTTCACATCCCCCACCATATGTGTCGATGTTGGTCCTAAAAACATCCCCCCATCACACATCCACCCCATCATTCCATCCATACACTTTCCATTATCCCATCCATTATTCCACATATCTCCCTCATCTAATCCCTTTAATCCATCCTCTTGCATAATCCATTTATCCTAATAAGGTTGTACCAATAGCCAATAATTACTTCACACATGGGCTCTTAATACCTCGTATGGAACTTGATGCTTGCATCCTTCATCCATATCCTTATCACATATCTTTTAAAACCATTTATCCACATCCCTATCCTTATCTATTTCCATCCACATTCTATCCAAAAGTCAAAAAAGTTAAAAAAGTTAAAAAAAAAAGTAAAAAGAAATAATTTGTCCAATGGTGAAAACTTGGCAAACAAGCGCCTTGGATAAGTACTGTGATGAAAACCTGGAAAACAAGTGTCATGTGTAAATCCCCATCCATCTTTTTCCACACTTGGGGGAAACTTCCTGCTATGCATCCCCTTCATCCATCTCCTCCATCCCCCTTGTCTCCCACATCCTACCCATCATATTCCATTTATCTCCAACCCCTCCATCCTTCTTTTGATCTTGATAAAGACAGGGACACCTATCTATGCATGCTTTGGACACCTCTTGGTATACATTCCCTTCATCCATACACTATTGTATTCATTTTCCACATCCATCTCCCTCCCTCATCCACCCATCATATCCTCCTCCATTTATCTCCTTTATCTTCTCATCCACCCGTCTTCCATCCCTCCTGCATCATCACACATGACATATCTAGAGTAGGGAATCTCCTTCTTTGTGACATAGTCCTTGGAGACATCATTCATCGATCCTATCATCCCTTCCATCTTCCCATCTTTATCTTCCTATCCATCCATCATAGCCTCCATTCCATCTCCGCATCCTTATCTTGTTATCCATCCATCACAACATCCCTTTCATCCCCCATCCTTATCTCCTTACCCATCCAAAACTGCTTTTCATCCCCCCATCCTTATCTCCTTACCCATCCAAAAATGCTTTCCATCTCCCCATCCTTGTCTTCCTATCCATCCATTACAACATCCCTTTCATCCCCCATCCTTATCTCCTCACCCATCCAAAAATTCTTTCATCCCCCCATCCTTATCTTTCTATCCATCCATCATAGCATCCCTTTCATCCCCCATCCTTATCTCCCCATCCATCCATCATAGCATCCCTATCAACATCCCATTTCATCATCCCTTATCATTGGTATCTGGCTATAGCCTACCCCCCCATGCAACCCAATGCCATCTATCTCACCATAATCACTCCCACTTCTTGTCACTCATCTATCCATCATGTCATCCTCCCAATTCATCTTTTGATGATTTGGATAACTATCCTATTCCTAAGCTACACGTGATCACCACCATCCTATCCACTAGGTCTATCTTGTCTCATCATATTGGTTCCATCTTTTTATCCACTTATCATGGTCATCTCGTTATCCTTTATCCATGGTCATTTGTTGACCTTTTGTCGAACTACGTTGCCCCTGCACTTTCACATAGGCAAGGTTGATCATTTGATCAGCCCCCGAGGTTTTTGTCCATCAAGTCTCTATCGTCCATCTTTGTCTCCATTTTCCTCTTTCCATGTTTATCCATGGTATTTTATCAAACTATGAGGGCTCTGTGCTTTCACGTAGGCAAGGCTAATATTCGATCGGCCCTCGAGCCCCTAGGTCTTTAGGGTGTGTCTTTCCCTTGCGTTGTGTCGTCAAGTATGTCCCTACCTAGTTGGTTCTAACAAACAAAATTCATTCGTATCAAGAGGTCCAATCAGTTTCGGGTATCCAGGTGTCATGTTAATCATTTAGTTTAGTCTCCATCTTTGGTCTTAACAGGATGCATCCTTCCTACATCAGATCACATCAATCCCATCCACCCTTTTGATCCAGTGGCAAAGGACATTTGAAACTTATTGTGATCTTTTGATGCTTTTTATTTTTGTTTATCATTTGAGCTTCCTATTATACCTCGTTAGGGTCGCCACAATCCATCATATCATGGTGTGCTTTGAATGGTAGAACTAGGGGAATATCTTGATTTTCTGTGTAATCTTGTTTTCCTGGTTGTCTTGCATAGTACCCACCAAGATCTTTTGTGGTCTTGTGTTATGTTGGGGCATCCTTTGTGTTTGTGGTTTTCCAACATTGGCCCTACCAAATCCCCCACAACTTTGGGATATTTGACTAACCTTTTGTTTTTTGTGTCAGTCCCATGCATATGATACAGAGTCACCTTGGTTTCCCATACCCTGGTGCATAGTATCTCATGCTATATCAAATGTAGTGCTCATTACATGGCAGCATAATGTGTAACAATTAAATTGCTTGATTTGATCACTCTCCTTTCATATCCCCCATCTCCCATCCTCTCATCTATCATTTTCCTCTATCCACATCACCCCATCCCCTCACCGTCCATCTTTTTAATCCATTCATCCTTCATCACTTCTCCTCATCTATTTATCCTATCCATTTTCATTCCTCCACTTCCTCCATCTTCATCATATCATCATCTCTTCAATCTTCTTA
>VDFB02231620.1:0-61094 GCA_007258455.2 Sequoia sempervirens
GTCTCCTCTCACTTGCAACAAAATCTTCTAGAACTCAAATCCTCTGCAACTATCCTCTACCCAACAAAGATCCTGGAAGATGCTTCCTCTACCCACTCTCTCTTAGTGGAGGAACTCTACACATTCTACCCAACTTTATCTTTGCTGGAGGATAGTAGTTATAGACCCTCTTTCATGCCTGCAACAAACACGCTTTCCACAACTCTTTCTCAACTCTTTACCCACAGGTCTTTTGGCTTGAACCCACACTCATAAGCCCTACTGCAACTGCCTCACCTTTGACACTTTGTTATAGACTCAGATCAACCGACTTTGATACCAATTGACGCAGTCAAGACCAGAGGACCTTATCAGGCCGTCACAATCTCACAACCAACACAAACCTCACACACACATATTGACACAACATAGGTCAACAAATCTCTTTTAGTCATTTAGAATAGATTACAGAATTACATTAAGAAATTACATCTACACGACAATTCCTTGTTCCACTTCTCTTCACATCTGTAGGCTACCTTGCCTCGTTCTCTGCTCTGCGAGCTACCACCTTGCTCTTTGTTGGCTTCTTTTCCAGACCTCTCTTTCCTACTAGCTGCTCTGCCAGTACCTCTTTGATCTTATTGGCTTCTCTGCCAATACCTCTCTACTGCTGGCTTCTCTGCCAGTACCTCTCTTCTACACCTCACTCTCATGATGGGTATATATATCTTCTCTCTCTCTTGTCACCAGCAAGATTTCGCCTTCACGTCAACCTTGTCGTTCTTCACTCTTGTGTCATAGCATCACCATGCAGTTACCTCGCTATCAGGAGCTTCATCTAGTCATCCAATCAACATGTATTCCACAACAACGATGTGGAATGGAATTGAATCTTGCCTCGCCAAGTGTTGTGATCTCATTCGTCATCCACCATCATTGACCAACGCACTAATCGTACAACTCATGTTACCGAGTCCACCATCGCCCTGTTGGTGAGACCACTAATTGCCTCCCACCGATACAAAGGAGTCATGCTGATAGATATGCATATCGCCAACTCAAAGAGGTATCGGTCTGTCGGGGAGACTTTGACTTGACTCCCGCCAATACACAAGTGTCTCGTCGATGTTCACCTTCCACTTTGTCCACCGTTTGATCGCCATGTCACCACATAATAATCCACAACAAGGATGTGGATTACCCAATCTCTCCATGCCATGCGTCAGCTTCATCACCACTATTCTCCCACATCATCATGACTGGGTCCCACTTAGTAGGCTACCCTCTTATCGCCATGTTGCTAAAAATCAGAACCTTCGAACCTCTAGTCGGAGGTTATGGAATTTCAAAAACTCATGACTTGCCGACATCACTCTGTCGAGCTGTCAGTGAGACTCCAGGATGAGTCTCGCCAATATGACCATCTCACACCAATCACCCCATCGTTGGGACAAAGTCTGTTGTATTGCCGAAACAAAACACTCACGCCAATGAACCCGTTACACTCTGCCACCATCGGGCCATCGTTGGGATGTGGAACATGGTCCCACCAATGAAATTCAATTCGCCAACCCATCATTCCTTCGTTGGAATGGGTAAACACTTCCTACTGATAAGCCAAAGTCTTGCTGACGAGGGAGCAACGCCGACCAAAGGGGTTGGAGCGCGATGCTCCTGCATCAAGAAAAAATGAGGAGGTAAAATGCATAAAAGGAAGAAAAGTAAGAGAGAAGACGTGGAAGGAGGTGATTGGGGATTCAAGAATAAAAATGCATCGCTTTGTTTCCTCTTTATTGACAGATAATAATGGAGAATGGGCGTGACAACTCTGGCTCCTATGTGAATTGCAAACATATCTTAGGGACAGTAAATGGTAGAAACAAGTAGCACGAATTCAAACCTTACCAAAGGCTCCCTGCACTCAAATCTATATGTTAAAGTCCTTCACCTAGACTCCAAGGTTAATCTAGATGATCCCCATGAAAGCAATCCTTAGTGAGAGAGTGCAGTGGAGTGGTTTCCTCCTTATCACCAGGGTGTATCATTGGGAGAATGGGGACATGTTAATGCTACTGAACACATGACAATAATATTGGCCATTTGTGGTTCTTCATGCATTTCTTGTTTGGCCGTGGGTATGAGACGAGAACAACACTTACACAAGACAACCTAGTAAGTAAATGGAAATTTTCAACTCAGGTAAGTGCTATAATAGTTAAGATTTTTCTTTTCCTATGGTAATGTTCATAGATTGAAAGCCAAGGAAAAAAACATACTAAACATCAATTACAATTGCACATGAATTATCAAGTTTAAGGAGTTCATAATGGTTTTGTAATAATACAAAAATCATGTTGTAAAATACCGTTGCCATCAAATTGTCTTGATAATTCTTGTTGATTTCATTCACACAAATAATTCTTGTTGATTTCATTTTATGTCCATTCAAAATGATATTTGATTTCAATTTTAGGTTGGTTGTATAGATATTTGACTTATCACAAATTCAGAAACATTGCAATAGTGGCCATAGTCAACCTCTTATGGTTCGTCATCACACCACAAAGGGAGCTTTATCTTTTTCTATAAACTTTCTAGGTTTTCATTCAATTTAAATATGATAAAAAGTGATTGTGTAATTAGTCGTAGATGCTATATATTCTTGGTGATTTTTCAACAGAATATACCATTACTAGGCAATAAATTATAAGGACACTTTGATGCTTTTAAAGATTTAACATCTATATTGTTGATATATTTAATCGCATGAGGTGGGAATCTGAAAGAGATGCTATGATTTTGGGATTTTCATGTTGAATTAATTTATTTTCTTGATGTTGGAAATTCTTAATAGACAAAAGTGGAAGGTAATGTATACTCTTACCTTAATATTTTGGTGGCATAGAGTTTTAGATTGAAACTATGGCTATATCTATCTCTTTATAGAATGTACTAGGAGATAGATTTATTCAAAATGAGTTTTGGCCTATAGTTACAAAATAATTAAGGGATGATGATTGCATTGAGTGGTATTAAAACCACACTATATTAAACATATTTTAAATATTACAAAGTTTGATACTATTGGGAATTCCCCTTTGGATTTGAGGGTAAAGGTTTAATAGGTCTACATGATGTTTATCAACCTCTTAAATATAATAACCTTGATATGGGAGTTATTATATGAATGAAGGAAGGATATTAGAGTTATAGTGAACCACTTTATGATTGCATACTAAATTGGAGACAAATATTGTTGAGACTGAGTTAAGAGATAAACCTTATGTAACCATGTTATGCAACATCTCTTGATGCCTTACTATTGACCATCAAGGTCATATTTTGTATAAATGACAAGTACAAATAAGTTATCCAATTTATGAACTAAACTATTATAAGAATATAAGGTTGAACCATAGTGTAAAGTAAATTGGAAGATTAAGAATATTATTAGTGAAATTACCATTGCCCGTTTATTATTTTATATGTTGGTCTAATGGATATAGTGTCACCATCTTTCTCAAGTAGCATTCAAGCATTGATTATCCTTAAAACAAGCTTATAAATACTATTGGATGTCCTTCAAATATATCTATTTACCCCTTGAGTATAAGAACCTCAATATTGAATCTATTATGTAAATTTCATATGGAAGTGCTTTCTTATTGGTTTATCTGAACCAAGGTAATTTCATATCGAGTAATAATCCTATCTCAAGTATATTGATAAGGAAAACTTGAGCATGTTCAAGTTGGATTAGGAATAATAATGGTTGTGAGGTCCAATCTCAACATATTTGGATGGAAGTGTCATGGTATAGGTTTGCTAAAGTGGGAACCGATGCGTAGGTATCCTTGAGAGACATTGTAAGGAGAACTACGTGTGACTTTGATACATTTGGAAGCAGGTATGTAGGCGGTCCTTGGGCAAAGAATGTCCTTGTGACCTCAAGTCCTTAAGAGGAGGGTTTGGGGGGATAACTCCAAGGTATGGGGTTGTTCCTATCTTGTTTGACTTTCTATCCTCTATAAGCTTCAATTTGAGGCTAAAATGGTGCCAGATGGGTATGAACAAGTTAAGGAAATCTAATCACTTGTATTTAATCAATAATGTGTTTGTGAATCATAAGTTGAATGAAGTATCGATTTGACTATTTTATAGTCAGTATTTGATTATATGTACATGTTGGGTAAAGGCCATCTCATGTTGGTTCTATGTAACTCTTATGTGTTTGTGAAATCCAATTCCATATCTAGAGGTCTCTGTGTATAGGCTCTTGGATCTATTGATTAATATATACTTTTTTAAGCCACTTGACTAGTATTGTGAATCTTGTTATGTATGAACCACCCGAGTGTGAACCTCTAAGGTATTTGATCGGTGATAGACAGTCATTCAACCATGCCAATGATCAATGTCTAGACTATTGCTAGGGATTAGTCGACAGTCACATGGTTCACAAAGGTGGATTGTTAGGGCTACCTTGGATATGATACAATAACAATTAACAAGTTTTCATTGGACCATGTCAATGATAGATGCTTAGAGCTACTGTTGTATCTTTTGGATTAGTTGGCATTCACCTAGTTCATAGAGGTGGATTGCTAGGGGCTATTCGAGATTTGATACGATAACAATTGCACAAATAGTTACCCTACCGTGCAGGTAATGATAATTAAAGCTAATCATTGTATCAGGAGGGTTCACTGGCAATCACCTATAGTACGGGGGTGATGAGTGCCAAGTGTTATCTAGGATTGTGAAGAAATAGCTAACAATATCACTAAGGTCATAAGGTGGTATATATCTGTAGACACGCAAAATATGCATACAGGTCAATCCAATGGTTTAATCAAATTTCATCTCTCATAAATCATTCAACCTTTATCTTGCATCATCCATTTAATTAAATAAATCATAATTTTATTTAATTAAATCTCCAAATCCATATTTCATCCTTTTTTGATTTAAATAAATCAAACATTTATATCATGAAAGTCAAACTAACCTAATCATCATTAATTTAATCTAACCATGATTAAATGCTAATCTTACCCACTTGCATCCTCTAGATATCTCCACTTGCACAAATAAATCAATTTATTAATTTATTAAAACCCTCATTTTCACTCAACATGGCCCTCAAATTTGAAAATCATGACAAGTTGATTTGTCCCTCCAACATTGCATTTATTTCTCATTTTCTTGTCCCCCTCTCAAAATTTATTACAAAATTTGAATTTGAAACTCCCTCTCATGGGCACATTTCCCAAATCTTGCACATGCATCAACCACTCACCACTTGACAAGTGTCTTCCTCTCATTTGTACAATCTTAGTCCCACATTGGTCCATTTTCAACACTCTTAGCATTTGAAAATCTTTAAATAGAGGCTTCATCCTCAAGCAAATCCTCCACAAAAATCTGATACAAGGTTAATCTCTTCATTTGAGAATTGATCTTGTCCACACCATCTTCATCATTTGCAACATTTAGCTTATCTAAAGGGGTTGGGAAAGGGCTACTTTTCATATCAAAGTAGCACCAATCCCCTTATGAGATGATGTTTGAGTAAATTAGGAATAGATTTCATGCTTATTTCATTTATAATTTCATGCTAGTGGTGATTTTATTGTTTCTTTTGCATGTGCTCAACAATTTCATAGGGAGAGGGATTATCTCATTTGTTCAACGTTGACAGATTTATGCCATATTTGTCAATCTTTGATAAGTGAAAGGTTTTACCTCTTAGATTTTGGCGCCCACCGTGATTTCAAACAACTACTCTATCATAATATTGGCTTTACTTGCAGTATATTTTGTGGAAGTATCTTTCATTATTTATACGTCGGTTTATCGTTATCTCTTCTCATTCAGATTAGTTATATCATGTTTGGGTATTAGTAACTAATCAATCCCTTTACAACAAATCTCTGCAACCCATGTTTACACGTATTTAATCTTTTTCTTATTAAGATACAAATCTTGTTCTCACCAGTTGTAAGCATGTTTAGAGAAAATAATCACGCTCAACCTTTGTTTTATATTTTTTGAGAATTTGTGTCAAAGCAGAGAGAATGCTAGCAAAGGTAGGATGTTGATCGAAGATTGTCAAATGTGGCTTTAAGCCTGCCAATGACATTCCACTCACCTAGAACATTGAAGAGGCATCAGTGCGGTCAAGGCTCAACTTTCTTGGGGCCATTTTCTATCAACTTGGAAAGAACAACATAAAGGAAATATCAACTCTTTGACAATGCTTTACTCATATTTGTAGACATGGCGATAATTGAGGAGTTGATAAGGCAGGCGTAGTCTTTGAAGGTGTAGGTGATCCACACGATGGAGAAGCTGGGCGGAGTAGTCTGCATACTCTCAAGAAATGAAGGAAGCAAGATATATTGGGCGCACAAGCAGTAAGGACGCTGGTAAAAGGTCCTGCAATCAACGTATTTTGTAAGGTAGTCTCTAATTGAGACATCTTGTCATTGGCAGATTCAAAACAGCTGCGTTTTTATTTATAAGTCTATGCTGACAAAGGTTCAGAATTTGGCTACGCACCTGCCATTCACATCTTTTTTGAAAGCCTTTTGAACTGACTTTTAGCGTCTTTCTTTAAATCAACCAACTACATTTGTGAACTTTTAATTGCTATTGTTGAGAGGTTCCTATTGATAGCATTTAAAAAATAAAATTATGTCTTTTCAAATCCACACGTTGCCAAATGTTGTGGAGTTCGGCCTGCAACCTGCCAAATGCAATTTGCTTGAAAGAACATTAATACGTTTAGATTCTAGCGCAAAGGTTTGAAACATTGTTGGTGAGCTTCTTAAAATACATTTTGCGAATACAAAACATTTATTAAAGGCATTCTACCAAACAGTTTGCGTACCCTCTCAATGCTTAAGGTCGCGGGCAAAAGCTATGTTTATCTGTTTTTCTTTTTCAAACTGCTAGCTGCATTAAATTGAATGTTTTTTTTTTACAAAGCATCTACAATCTTTAAAAATTTGCTGGTGGTATGTGAAGTTTGCCAACCATAAGTCTGCGTCTTCAGGTGTCTTATCTACATTCACACGCCTTGTCTGCTCATTAACTGCGCCTTGTCTGCTCATTAACTACGCCTTTATCTCCTCATATCAGTTTGTAGATGTGAAATTTGTTAGTCTATAGATTTTGCAGATTTATCTCTTCCTATTGTGTGGCGTAGATTATCTTCCAATGCTTTTTTAGCTGTCATTAACTGTGGGTTTTTGTAGATCTCAAAAAGGAAGAATCTCAGTGGAAGGGTGTGCTGGCTGTTGCTCGCTAGATTGGAGATATCTCGCCAAAGTTTACCAACTCTCCTCTTGGCTTATTAAAGGGATGGACAATAGGTTCGACATGATCAAGCAACTGAAAGTATACTCCGTATTATTTGAATTTTGTCATTGTGGGAGAATGAAAGAGGGAGGTGAATTGAAGGCCAATTGAAGTAAGAAAGTTTTAGTTTATTGGCGTTGATAATCTTTGCTAACTGCAACATAATCTTTCTGGAATAATGCAAAATCTTGGGCAATCTAGATCAACAAACTGTCAAATCGTTGATAGGCAGGGTCAGCGTTACATTTGGTATTTGTTCAAAATCAATTTAGTGCATGGCGTGTCAATTAGTGGCTGCCTACTCCACTATGGAATAAACAACTCCTTGTTATCTGATATATGGCCTACCTATCTAGAATACATTAGAATCAAGAGTCATTTATGAAGTAAATTCCATCCATCCATCGAGCTAATAAAGGTTGTACTGTCAATAAACCAATTCATTAGGATGCTCGTTCAGTTTTAAAATATCGCCTTTCTTTTGCTAATAGGCTAGTGCATTTAATTTCTTTAAAATTAATTGATGCATCCATTATATCAGAAAACTGAACGAAATCAAGCAAGTTTGAAATTTGAACATAGAGCCAGAAAATCATAGATTATTTAATTGGTAGAGGTGGTATGGTATTATAAATTCATAGTACTCTCTTTATTATTGCAAGGCTGCTTTTGTGATAGACTGACGTTTAAAATCATATAGCTTTCTTAAAATCTGATTTTTGTTTTTATTTTTATTCTTTTAATGCTATAACTATTATTTCCTTTTAAAGGACTTTGCATAAATGGGGGTAATGTTTTGTACATTGCTTCATGAATTCATCAAGATAAATCTTATTGGTGATAACTTTGCAATTTGTTGACAGGGGGAAGTGTGCATAAAGAAGGTTGACATTGGAATCGAGTGGCGGAATTGAGCAAAAACAAAAGCAAGATTAGAGTTAAGGATTTGGGTGTTAAAGTTGAAATCAACAAAGCATTTCTAAATGCTTAAGGATTCTGTTTTGCGCTTTAATTTTCTATTTCGAATCAACTCACACTTTTTCTTTGGGGCTCTAAAAAGAACACTTTGATTTTTCATTTGCAAAGGGTTAAAAACATACGAGATTTCAATTTGGGCTAAAATTGAACAAATCAACTTCATCTTTCCTTTGGTGCTTAAAACAAATCGAATCATTGCTTTGAAGGATAAAATGAATGTGTGCCTTTATTGTTTTGTAATTATTTACAAAAAGTAATATCATCAAAAGACGTATGCGCTTCTCTCACGCCTCACAGTGATCTTGAGAATCAAAAGGCTTTTGGTGACATTAAGTTGCGTAAATAATTGCCCATAAACACTTCGATTTGGGTTTAAAATTGAACATCTTGTGTGAGTGTGAGTAGAGCATCATCATGTATATTCTCTTTCTTTGAGCCGTCAAAGATTGATCGAGTTATGGATTTTGTCTTTGCTTGCTTTTGTTTATCCTAGAGGGCCTGCCTTGGGGAAAAAGTACTCACCCAAGGGAACGACTCAACCGGTAACACTCTAAAGCCAAGAGTATTTCCAGCCGGGATATAAATTTGGATATTGGACGAAACGCCAATATCACGCGGTTGACTCTGACAAGATGGATCTGAAAGGGGACTCTTGCCACGCTGGGTCAACTCCTACGAATGAAAAATTCTGAACTAGAACCCTTGTTTGTAGTGGCCTATTAACCCATTCATCAAGTTTATCAAAGTGGTGCATTGGAACTTAGATTCCAAGAAGTTACTTGCCGTGTTTGATCTTGGTTGAAATATAGAGGTTAAGACTTCATTCTTAACATACCTTTATATTTTATTCTTGGTTGCATGTAAAATAATCTCTTCTACGAAGGGCATGAGGCAAGCCCACCAAGAAAAATGTACCAATTGAGCTAGGACGTCATATTGCTTGTGGTTTGAAAACACAGTGCTTTTATCGAAAACATTTGAAAACAAACATTCAACGAATTATCAAAATTGCAAACTCTTTAAGAGAGGCAAATATCTTTGAACAAATTCACATGTTATTGCTTGCCCTTGGGATTCGTATCCTTAGAGGCTTCTAAGAATTTGGATTTCATCTCAATTTGCTCCTACTAAGGTCAACATTAGCCAACCTTTGCCTTGATTTCCTCGATTTTCTCATAATGCACTTTGTGGGATGAAAGGGAATTTGGACATTGGACATTCAGTTGAAAACCTAATCAAGAGCGTGTTTGTGGTAAAATGAATCCATTAAGCAAAGATTGAATCAATTGGACCCCACACATGTGCTTGAAATCTTTTGATCATATTGTTTTCATGCAAACATTGGTCTTTTGATTTTGAATTACTCTTAGAAAAAGACATGTTCTTCACTATCTTGGCCTAGTAAACAATTCCTTCCTAGGTTCATTTAGGAGCATATCAAACACTTCATCCATCCAAACATTTATCATTTTTATCCCCCAGACAACTTTAGAGCTTTGGAAACATCATTATAGACTTGGGTGCATCCTTAAATCAAATCAAAATCAGTTGTTTAGTTAGGTGTGTGGGAATGCATCTTTTCTCATACATTTAATTAATTCAACAATCCTTTGAACAAGTTCATCCTAAGATAACATCTAACATCTTAGGGTTTACAAGTTCATTATCTAAATCAAACCAATCAAAATCAAACCCTAAGTCTAGCATTGATCCAAAGTTCTTAAACATTCAAACACTCATATCATTCATCCATCTGTCATCTCATCATTGGTCCTAAGAACCTTAGAGGTCACTTTTGCAACAAGGTCAAAACACAAGGAGAACATGGAATACAAACTTGATCCATACATCATGAGTAATCCAAATCAAATGAACTTTCAAAGCCTTACAACATCGATTGATTATCAAAACTCACACTTATACAATCCATACATAGGATCATTACCTTCTACAAATGTCAATGGCACAACAAGTGTGAGTATGCCCAAATCAAAGATTGGAACACATTTCCCAATGGTAGATCTAAATCCAAACCTACAAGTCTTTCAAACGAACAATCAAAGCATGAGCCTTCAAATGAACAACGTCATCCCACCAAATCTCTACAAGCCAAATGAGAATGTACCAAGCACAAGTTTTCAAAACATGAATCTGACAAACTTTGGGATAGATACATTTGCAAATCATACGAATATTGCAAACATCAACATTCTTTAATTTCAACCTATCATGCCAAATCTGAGTGTCATCCCAAATCAGAACATTGTCCAAAATCAAACACAAGTACACACTCCAAATCTACTTAAACACAAGCCAAATCAACTATATCAAGGGAATCAAGATCAAAATCAAGGAAAAATTTGGCTAGATCAAATTACTACACTTACCAAAATAGTTGAATCATTACGCGAAGAGACATCTCCACCACCATTACCCATATCAACATCATTCCTTGGTTTAGGGCTTCCCCCTTTACCTAGCACCAATCATTCCATCCAAATCAATGCACCTCACACCAATCAAGTCATCACATCAAATCCTTTGAATATACCATCGACATCACACCAACAGATGGTATCTAATCAAATGACAACATCAATCCTGAAAAATCAAAACATGGTCTCCCAAGGGCCTATCACCTTGGTCATTCCGACCATTCCTATCACCTCGATCACTCCCACCACCCCTATCACACCCATCATATCTCAACCCCCCACTACCATGATCACTTCAAACATATCTCAACCACTTGTCACTACATCCAACACGATTCCAAATCCACCACCACTACCACCTAAACCAAATGTAGCAAGACAATATGACATTGCGCTAAAAGCTCACGAGGCCTACCAGAAGGCCATCCAATGATATCTAGCCATGCAACAAACAACACAAGCTCAACAAGTGCAACAAGCCTCTCAAACTGCCCAACAAACACAAGCACAAACACAAAAAATGACAACTGTTGAGAACAAGGATCAAGATCAATCCATCACTGAGCACCTTGAAGCTATGTCTACTTCATCCAATGATCAAATCAACATATTTCAAAAGTCACTTTTCAATCATGATCAAAATTCAACAACCAACAATGATCCAATTCAAGAAATGTCAACATCACTTGACTCTATGGTTGATGACATCGAAAATCCCTACACCACAATTGTTGAAAACAATGATCAAAATTTCTCCATCGATGAGCACCTTGAAGATGTTTCTACCCCATCTGGTGATCAACTCACCATACATCAAGAGCCACTTTTTAGTGATCTATTTCAAGGAGTGTTAGGATTATTTGATCCTATTGACATAATGCGCGATCCGTTCACCTATGATCATGTTGAAAATGTCTCTACATTGCCTTATGAGTTAGAGGACATATCTCAATAATTTATTCCAAAGCATGATCAAAATCTTTCACCAAGGTCTAGCAATGGTCCTTTCCAAGACATATTGACATCCTTTGACCTCATGGTTATAGTTACTGAAGGAATCCTCAACTCGACACTTGATCCAAATCCACTCAAAGATCAAAAAGATATTGAGCCACTTACCATGTTTAATGACGACATCCAAGAACCCTTTGTAAGCAATCCATCCTTTGAAACGAATCCATGTCAAGAACTTGATCCAAAATATGTCGAATGCAACTTCGAAATCATTCAAGATCAAGAATTTGTATCTTCAAGATACTACAATAATCTAATGGACATGCTCCTATCTATGCAAGATGATCATATCCATGTAGCACATACTCCTCCATCTACCCATGAGATGCTTTCTACAGATGGACACGTAGATGATCTTCATCTAGAACAAGATTGTGTTACAGAAAAAGAGCAGATTATTAACTCCTACAGTCAAACAGAGTTATCAACATCAAGATCAGATATATCCCAAACTCAGATTGAGGAAATCATGAATAAAGATATCGAACATTATCCACTCAAGGAAGAAAATTAGACAGAACAGTATAATTCGGAGTTAGCAGAGCGGAAAATTGAAACAATGTCCTCTACAGTGGTCATTTGTCAGAGAATGCATTCTAAACAAGATCTCTCAGAACAGGTGGAATCAAAGCATGAAGATACTACTACCACCATACTGGGGGCAACTTTGTCTCAAGCAAACGTCAACATAGGGAGCATGAAGAATCCTTATGATGAAACCGATGCCAATACTACAACCAACCATGTCATGAATCTTCATCCACCCATCACCCCATCCACGAATTGGGACCAACTTCAAAGGAAAGATTTGAATCAAAGCACAAAGAATGTTATCAAAGCAAGAGAAGCTAAGAAGCATAATGGACAAATCAAATACATATGGATACCAAAGAATACAAAGAAAGATCATCCCTATCAAACTCCATCAGTCAAAGAAACTATGGGGCAAAATCAAAAAGGGAAATGTATCCATCCAAGATGTCTACAAAAGAAAAAGCAGACTTTTCAAGCGACGTACAAAGTGTATCAAGTAGTTGGTCCTAATTCCATGCACACTTTCGTATCCACCCATCATTGCTCACCTTCCCAAGTTTGGAGAGTCAAAGGTTCCAAACTGTCAACCAATCCATCTTTTATCCCTAAACACACTCCATTCGTGCCTCCATGCATGACATCCAATTCTCACATTGACCATGTATTGACAATGACCCTTCATCATAAGGATCCTGAAGGCACCCTATTGCAGTGTACGCACAGAGATAGAGTTAACCTCGATATCAATAAAGCAGATCAAGAATTCCAAAAGTTGCATTCAAGTGCACGTATCTTGGCAAAGCAAATTCTTCAAGCAGGATATCGATGGCACATCATGATAGGGGTATCTACATCAGCAACACCTTGTGATTCAGCATGAGCTTAAAATCTTTTGAAAAAAAAAAAAAGCAAAAAAATAAAAAAAAAAGATTGAAAATAGTAAAGAGAAAAATCGTCCTCCAGTGAAAACCACTATGGTGGCGCTTTGGGCAAGACCATGACGAAAACCTGGAAAACAGGCATCATGTGTAGAATCAAACATCTACGTGTGCCAGTTCAGTTGAAAGCATCTTATCCCATCCATAATAAAGCCAACATTCTATCCATCTTAGCCATAATAAATCCATTCATCCATAAACCATTTATCCAATCCATCTTTATCCATCTGCATCCATCATCCAAGTTATCTTGATCTTGATGAAATTTTGGTGCACACTTTATGTTTGCTTACGGTAAAACATTTTGACATGGGTCATTTTCATTGATCCTATCCTATCCAACATTATATGAGCCATGAAGCATTCCAATATCCGAACACCTTATCCTATCACAAGATAATCCTTGAAATCCTTTGCGTGCTTATCATATCCATCCATCCATACACTTATCTGAGCATCCACCCATTGCATTCCATACATTGCTAGACATTAGGGGCAGATATTTACATCTTGCTTTGAGACTAAATCTTGGTCTATGTCTTCCAACTTATATGGTGATCTGAACATTGGCAAACGTGAAACCTAATTGGTCAAAGCATTTGTGATCCAAAATCCAAATCACTAGCCCATGGCATATTTTGGCGAGAAGACATTCCTTATCAGTCTTCATCTTTCCAAGTAATCGATATTAGTTGCATCTAATTTGCACTTCAAACATCACGTCAAATCATTTGAACAACTTGTGTTCCAAATCAAGCTTAATCAATCATGATCAATCGAATCTAATCAAGAAATCATTATCTCAGGATATCCTTGTGTTGCTTAACACTATCCTTGCATTGTTGTGCATCCTCAACAATGTGATCATCATCAATCATCATCATTCAAATCCTTGCATTGTTGTGTATCCTCAACAATGTTATTATCATCATTAATCCATCGATTCGATCAATCAACCTTAGCTTGGTTTTCAACAAAATCCCAAAACAAAGCACTAATATCATCCCACATATCCATATCCAAATTGTCAAAATCATGCGAAAAATCCAAAAACATCCAAAACATCAAAAACTCCAAAAACACTCAAAAAGTCAGAAAACATCAAAAACATTGGAATCTGAACTAAGTCGTCTCTGAGCTTAAACGTAGGAAAGGCTAATCTTTGATCAGCCCCTGAGACATCAAAATCCAAAAACATTCAAAAAAGCATCAAAATCCAAAAACATTTGAAAAACATTTAAAATCCAAAAACATTAAAAAAAACATCAAAATCCAAAAACATCGCAAAATTCAAAAATCAAAACATTTGTAAAATCTCAAAAACATCATAAACAACCTCAAAACATTTCAAAACGTCAAAAATCTAAATATTTGAAAAAATCCATCCATCTCATCTCGCTTGCACCCGCAATAATCAATCATCCATAATAAACTAATCATCACCTTCATCCTTTGGAAAAACTACGAAACAATCCGCGACAATTGGCAAAAGCAAGCTTCAATCTTAAAATCAAAAGCAAACAACAAACCTTTAAAACAAAATCAAACTCTTGATCATTTTTAGACATGTCAATCAACTTTATATCAAAGCCTATCAAACAACTTATCAAACCATCATCATCCTATACAATACATGTCCTAGGATATATCGTTCCGACAATGGGCATCATTTTGGATATCACTTTGGATTCTTATCCTATCAAAACACATCCCTTTGGCTGAAGGTATGAAGAACATTGGCTTGTTTGTGTACTTGATCTTTTCTTTTGATTTATCTTATTGCACTCATTCCAAGGACCTCTCAATGATATCCGAACGAAGGATTTAGAGAGATAGGAATGGGGCAACGATCATTATCTTTTGTTTGTTGTGCTTGTTGGACGTTCTTGTAAAATAACTTGGCGACTACTTGCTTTGTTAGGTACGTCCTAGCAAGATTTTTGTATGTCAAGTGTGAACAAGAATACTCCTATCTATTTGTCGAGTCAAATTCCATCGCACTAGGTACAATGCTATCCTGGATCTTTATACCTTGATGCATCGTATCTACATGTGTAATCAAACATAAGGTAAGTAGCTCTTTTAAAATCCCAATCCTTGATAAGCAAATCATCATCATTTATCATCATCATCATCTATCATCATCATCATCTCTAATAAAGTCTCGTCAGATCATGGACTTGTTGGATCCTCTTGTCATCATCTCATTTCCGTGCTAACATAACATCACCAAGGCATCGCCAATACATCCATCGCATCCATCCGCATCTGCAAACCATCAATATTTTGCATATCATCATCATAATATAGATCTGTTAGTATAAGCATCTGCATAAATCATCCGTTGCATAATCATAGCATATCACATCATCCATCTCATCCATCTCACATCATATCATCATTTAAGTTGTTTAGGATAATATAGATTTGTTATTCTAAGCATCTTAAAACCATCTCATTTGCATCATCATCCATAACCATCCATTTTGAACATCTTTATCGCGAGATTGACCCTCAAATCGAATCTTTTTTGCTCGATCTCTCGAGGGGGCAATGTACCAGTGTACTTTCCGCTGGGGCATCCGAAAAATTAGGAATTTTTTAATTTTGATCGCAGCAAGTTTATTTTTTGAACCAACGCAACAAGTACATTGCTTCAAAGAGGGGAAAAATGTAGACACGCAAAATATGCATACAGGTCAATCCAATGGTTTAATCAAATTTCATCTCTCATAAATCATTCAACCTTTATCTTGCATCATCCATTTAATTAAATAAATCATAACTTTATTTAATTAAATCTCCAAATCCATATTTCATCCTTTTTTGATTTAAATAAATCAAACATTTATATCATGAAAGTCAAACTAACCTAATCATCATTAATTTAATCTAACCATGATTAAATGCTAATCTTACCCACTTGCATCCTCTAGATATCTCCACTTGCACAAATAAATCAATTTATTGATTTATTAAAACCCTCATTTTCACTCAACATGGCCCTCAAATTTGAAAATCATGACAAGTTGATTTGTCCCTCCAACATTGCATTTATTTCTCATTTTCTTGTCCCCCTCTTAAAATTTATTACAAAATTTGAATTTGAAACTCCCTCTCATGGGCACATTTCCCAAATCTTGCACATGCATCAACCACTCACCACTTGACAAGTGTCTTCCTCTCATTTGTCCAATCTTAGTCCCACATTGGTCCATTTTCAACACTCTTAGAACTTCATCCTCAAGCAAATCCTCCATAAAAATCTGATACAAGGTTAATCTCTTCATTTGAGAATTGATCTTGTCCACACCATCTTCATCATTTGCAACATTTAGCTTATCTAAAAGGGTTGGGAAAGGGCTACTTTTCATATCAAAGTAGCACCAATCCCCCTATGAGATGATGTTTGAGTAGATTAGGAATAGATTTCATGCTTATTTCATTTATAATTTTATGCTAGTTTGGTGATGTTATTGTTTCTTTTGCATGTGCTCAACAATTTCATAGGGAGAGGGATTATCTCATTTGTTCAACGTTGATAGATTTATGCCATATTTGTCAATCTTTGATAAGTGAAAGGTTTTACCTCTCACAATATCAAAAACTACTTCTTGGGTGGACATACTTGTTGTCGGTGACCTAAAGGCGATGAAAGTTGGAATCCATCGAGTTGGATAGGTTCATTACTTATGGAAAGCCTTGGGATGGATGATAGACCCACAATGTAGTATGAGATGCACTAAATCCCCTTTCTAGTTGTCAAATTGTATACTTGGCCTTGTTGGGTTGAGGATAGATCCCTAACGTAGTATGAGATGCACTGAATCCTCTTTCTAGTTGTTTGATAGTGCAAAAGACTGGAGGAAAGGACGAAACCCACGATGTAGTGCACAATACACTAATATTCTTCTCTATCTAAGATGCATTATGGACATGTGTTAGTTAGCCATTGTGGATGTGTCAACGAGTTATTTTTTATATGTAATGTGTGTTGGAGCTAGTCATTGTGTATATGTGATGTGTTGGAGTTAATCATTGTGGTATTTGTGGTGTACATATGAGCTAGGCACCATTGTACTTGTGATGTGTTGGGACTAATCATTGTTGTACGTGTGATGTATATATGAGCTAGGCAACATTGTACTTGTAATGTGTGTATGAGTTGGTCATTGTGGTATTGTGATATGTATATGAGCCAATCACTGAAAGTACAATATGAATATTGAATAGTAGAGTTCATGTTCACCTTATTGTGTATGAGTTGGTCATTGTGGTATTGTGATATGTATATGAGCCAATCACTGAAAGTACAATATGAATATTGAATAGTAGAGTTCATGTTCACCTTATTGTGTATGAGCTAGTCATTGTTGTACATGTGATGTGCATATGAGCTGATCACAGTTGTATTTGTGATGGGTATGAGCTATTCAATATTCATTATTGTACTTGTACAATAAGGTGAATGTGTTAATCACTATTGTACTTGTGATGTGTATGAGTTAGTCACCTTCTATATGTGTGATGTATGATCCAAACACTCATTATTTATGTGATCTTGGGATTATGGTATGTATGACCCCTATGTATTTGTGCATGTTTGTACACTAAGAATTGCTAATATTTGGCATTGGACCAACATTTGATGGCAAAATTATTACCATTATATTATAATTGTTTAAGTTGATAGCTTACATATAATTAATTAATAGTCATGGGTTAAAAGTGAGATCAAAGATCTAATGCAAGAGGAGAGAATGAACTCCCCCTAACATTGTGGGGTAAACTACGAAACCTCTAATTCCCATGAAGAGATACATAGGAAGGGTTGCCATGAACCCTTGAGGTTTAGGTCTAGGCCTAGGGATGACCCTAATCATAGTGGCTTGACAATTTTGGGTATAAGCATATAAATGATGATGTTGATTTATCGTCACCATGATAAATGAAGAACTTGTGATTAACACTTTAAATTTAGATAAAAAAATGTTTGATTGATTAAATTGGTAATTGATACAAATTATTTATAAAAAAAAAAATTGTAGTACCCAAAGGACAGATTTTACAAATAGACAAAGATCTATATAGGAGATAGAAAAATATAATATACTCTTCAAAAGTTAACGTCTCGAGGCAAACACAACAGGCACATGGTATTAATGTCTTAGAAGTTAAAAAAAATTCTTCGTTGGTACGAGCTCTTCAAAAACATCGAATACAGTAAGGAAGGTCTACTGAGCCTAAATTCCATTGAAGACCATTTCTTAATTTCAATTAAAATGTTTTACTGTTGTTACCTTCCAACTCCAAGAAATGTGAGGGTTCTTCATGCAGAGGCGTACCTGCTCCGCTGGTATAAATTGGTGCAGAGTTCTAGCTGCTCTGCCTCCAAATATACGCCATTCTCTGTCTTGCAAAACAGACCCATATGCTATTACCAATTCAACCGAGGCAGAGCCTCTGTTGCTTCGCTTTGGAATATATAATATTATGCCTTTAATACATACTTGCTAGTTAAAACCAACTGTACATAGCTAAGGGGGACGAACATTTTATAAACAGCAGAACTCGGATAGAAAAATGGAGAGAAATTGTTGTGACAGCATGAAAGAAAACTAACAGTCCATAAATGTAAATTTCAGCCAATGCTTGTCTTTACATTTCTAAGGTCAATCTTTCATTCCTTCCCGTTCTCCCAGCAAAGCGAAAACACCCAAATGCTCTATAAAAACTACATGAAATTATTTTTGTTTTCAGAAAATAAAAAGATGTAACAAGTGCATTTGTCTTTGAAGCTAGTCACCTATACAAAGTTACGAAACTTACTACCCAGAAAAAAGCCACATAATGACAATTAGAAACCTTGGAGATAGTTGAAGTTATATGCCTTCAATGAGGCCCCAGATTCTTGTCTTGCTCTCACCCTTTTAATCTACTTGCATTTTCAGGACGCACCTTAAGCATTTCCCTTCCAACAACCATTGAAATGCTGTGTTGATATCTGAGAATTCCATTCTCTGAGTCACATACTTTTCTAAATCAAATTCCTGCAATCATACGAATTTTACTGGTTCATTAATGCTGAAACTTGAATGTGAAAGACAAATGAAATCGAGGAAAATTCTACTAAACCAACAGGGCATGTAAGAAACAATAAGAAATACATTTTTCATGAATCTATCCACCAATTTGGGTACATCAGAAATCTTGAAACCCCCAAAAGGCGCGAGTTTTAGCTTCCGGCCATCATGAAGCTCTAGTGGGCTGAAACATAGCTTTTTATCAATTTCATCTATACCCAATATCACTGCTCTCCCCCATACCTGACATTTAAAAAACAAACATGGCTATAGTAAACATGGAAAAAGAATAGAGATAAGCAGAGTTGAGATCATGTCTCCAAAGAGTTTCAAATCACTCCCGAAATTTCCCAAAATGCTTCCATCTCTGATACATTAAGAAACTAACTGAAAAAACTCGCAAGATTCACACCAAAGACAATGACAGAAAGTTTGTATAAGAAATATACAGGGTGAGCACATTGAAGAGTTGCAAGCATAACTTCTACTTTTCCAATACATTCATAACTTGAATCCACTCCTCCTTTAGTCATTTCTTTGATCACCTGTCATCATAACGATTGCTTAGTCAGTAAAAGCACGCCAGGTACCACTAATGCAGATTATCTGCTGTATATATTCTGCACTCTTGTATATGGTCTACACTCATCTGTACTCAAGCAATTCAATAATTTTTAATAAAATTATAAAATGTGCCTGAATCTTACCACAAAGTAGAAATCAACAATTATGTACTGTTATCATAAGAAAATTATATACCAGGTTGGTGGAATGCCCAATGAAACAGATTATATTTATGTCCACAAGTGATCACATGAATGGGAGGGAAATACCCAATCAAGCCTCAGGACTAACAGCTACCAGAAGTGCCCAAACAAGAAACCAACTCTATATACAAATGAAGGAAAATACAAGTAGAAAAGTAATTGTTATAATTACAAACCTCTTGAATGGGCTTGTCAAGATTTGATGGATTCAAGAATTCGGTCACCCCAAATTGTTTAGCTATTAAAGCATGAAAATGCCATCAGTTTCAATTTGTGGAGAGCAATGTCAAAACTTGCAGATAAAACGAAAGAGTAATTTAATTCATTTACAGAATGGTAGAAAATAGTGATTTTGTACATATTTCTTCCTTTTGGGGGTTAATGTCAATGCCAAGTACTCTAGTAGCACCAGCAAGTCGGGACCCTTCTGCAGTCTGCATAAACATAGGTTCACCGAGGAAGTTAAAACAGGAAAATTCCCAGAATCAACAATTTCATCACTTGTTATATCTTCCATAGAAAAAACTTACAGCCAAGCCAATAGTACCCAGTCCAAATACTGCCACCGAATCGCCAGGCCTCACCTTCCCAATATTCCAAGCAGCTCCAAATCCTATAAATCAATATAAGCCCTCTTTTCTAAGCCTAATATAGGGCATGAGCATAAGGCAACAACCATAACATTGTTTGCATACCTGCTGATACCCCACATCCCAGCAAACAGACCTTGTCCAATGGGGCTTCAGGATTCACTTTCGCTACACAAGATGCATGCACCACTGTATATTCACTGAATGTTGAAAGTCCAAAGAAATGATGGATAGGTTTTTCATTAATAGAGAAACGACATTTCTTATCACTGTATGCAACTCCACTCATGAAGTTGAATCTAAAAACTTCACAGATGTTGTTCTTGCCTCGAACACAAAGCTCACATTCTCTACATTCTGCCATGTACGATGGAATAACATGATCTCCAGGGGTAAGCTCTGTAACCTCACAGCCCACACTTTCTACAACCCTGCAGTCACCATTCAACTCAACCTTCATATCTAATATTATTTATAAATGAAAATTGACTGCATCTTTATTTTAGCTATGCATGGAATATAAGGTTGTGCTATACATACCCAGCACCTTCATGACCGAGAATCCTTGGAAACCAAGCTCCCCCATCCTATAATGTTTTTACACGGGTGCTCTTGAGCCATTAAAATTTTACAAAATGCCTAATAATCATTGTCATGATCAACAACACATTGAAAGAAAAAAAAGTATACTAAAATGTCAATGGGACTGTAAGTACATGCACCTCAGTAGACAAAAGGAGGTTTTAACACATCCCCTAGAAGGAGGGTAGAGACAAGCAAAACCAAAAAGCCTCGTTAGAGCTGTGTATATATATACAACCATTCTTCTGTATCAGTAAAATATGACGAACTCAACCAAGGTCATGCCCTGTCACTCTTAAATCATACAAGAATGATCATTACAAGCTAAATCAATAAAGTCGTCTAGGATGACTATCTTTTGGTATTGAAAAGCACAAAATGCACGGTAAGCGCGGTCGTATTGACCACCTATATGTAGAGGTGGATTTTAAGGCAACGAATAGCGGTATCGTGTGTAGTGGGGACCCAGCCATTTATCGGCGATTTCATTAGCGTTATATTACTAATACGCTGAAATAATATTTCAGCTAAAATTCTAAGTATTAACTATCCCTATAAAATCGATGGAAAATATTTTGAATTAATTAATAAATACGATCAACTAGATAGACCTTTCCCACTACACATTGGGTTTCCTGCTTTGAAATACTTTCTCAGAACTAGATACATCTTTCCCACTACACATTGGGTTTCCTGCTTTGTCGCTATTCGTGGTTTGTATTTGGGAGGTTTTATTGCTGTCTCTGTAGTTAGAAGATTTTGCGGATAGTGTTATGGTGGATAGAGAGATCCGTATCGCTGTTTTTGGGGAAAAGACATCTTCTTTTTCCGACTGTAAATTACACTCTGGAATGGGGAATAAGCAGTCTTACAGTATGGTCTCATGGGGTTTGGGCATTTATTATCATGAGTTCGTTTTATGAGAAAAAATAATTATGCTACAGGATTAGTTGAAATCTTTTCTTCAAAAATAGTTGCCCCTACCTTTTAGGACTGCAGATTTCAATTGGTGAAATTGAGGTGGGGATAGAAATTACCCCTACAGCTTAGAAATTTTTTCTGCCATTTGTCTATCATCTAAAATTTTAAATTCCTATCACAAAATAAAAATGAGAGAATTTTTATTTATTTATTATATTTTATCAAAGCACTGCAGTTCATTCCTTAAATTTTGGAGTTAAAATTTTAAGCTGAATTGCACTATTAATATCATGAGACTGCCAACTTCAAAATATTCTGGAAAAATCTCAACAGCACTCACTGCAATTTTTTAGGAAGCCCCCTCCATGAGACCTTACCCTTATACTGCTGTCTTTTTTGTGTGTTGTTTTTTCTGATCTCCTCAGATCTTAATTCTTCAATCTTCTACGATGTTTAGCCTATATATTTTATTGAAATACATGATTTGTAGGAACAGGGCTTGCTATGGCAGTTTGTTAACAGGCGCTAAACAGTATTTCTGAGTCTTGGTTGCAGTGAACAGAGGTCTAGTGTCAATTACTAATTTTATTGAGATTGATAAGTAGGAGGTATTTTTCCACAGCATGTCAAATTATGATATTGCTATCAGGATTCAACCGTGTAGTTTCGAGTCAATTACTAATTTTATTGAGATTGTTCTTCCTTCTAATTCATAGGTTCTCCGCATCCAACCTTTAAATTTGGAGTGTTTCAATAAGACAGGGAGCAGATCTGTTCAAGTTTGAAGAATAGCTTTCTTTGTGGGTGATTGATGACTCTGACCGTCGCACCTAACTGATGATGCACGACAGTTACTTCCTGTCATTTCTACCCAAAAAAAAAAAGGAAACACCAAAAAATACCATGTAAACTGACGATATTAAGTATTTGTGTGAGTGAAGCATAGAAGGTGTAGTACACATGCCTTTCCTTTCCAGAAATAGATATCAGTATGGCATAGCGAAGTATGGGTAATTTTGATTCGAACTTCTTTGGCTTGGGGAGGAGCCACTTGAATTTTCTCCATGCTTAAAGCTTGCCCTGCCTCCCATACTACTGCAGCTGTAATTACGAGAAAAATACCATCACACTTCTTTTATTCAGAATTTCAGTTGAATATACTTATTTATTCATGCTTGTTGCGCTTACCTTTACAAGTGATGACCTCTCCTCCTCCTCCTCCTGCACCGGACGCCATCCTGCCTTGATTTGCAGAGGTCAAAGTATGTTCTAACTTCTGATTGTACACACTCCAATCTCTCTTAATCAACGCACGAGAGGTGAAGAAAATGTTGTAGGTGAAGAAAATGTTGTCCTGCTTTCACTGAATAATTAGGCAGCATCTGGGCGGGAAAGTTTCCATGCATTCATTATCCTTCCTCGCAGCATGTCTTTGAAATTTGATGTTGAAATAATGGGAATGGCAGGGAAACGGAATAAATATATTTATCGATAGGATATGGACAGCTGAATAATAATTAATTATTCATTATTATAGTCAAATGTGAATTTGTCCATTGTAGAATAAACTGTGAGATTTGCCTCGTGTTGTGGAAAATTTTGCGGTCGATGGGTCCGCAACAGATCGCTAAGAACACGGATTTCAGGTAACCAGAAAAGAGAGGTCAGGGAAGTACAAGAATTATTGGTGCTCAGATCAGAGATAACGCTTTCTGTTAAATGTGTTTCATTCATGGTTCAGAGGTTTAATATCTTTTATAAAGGTATTAGGGGAGAGGGGCCGACGGTGGCTCCACAGTTGGGATAGGAGTTGACATGACAATCTTGGTCTCACTGGTTGATAATCATTGGAGTAATGTTGCATTCAAAATAGTTTATTTTGCTAACAGAAATACATGTCACATCAATCATGGGTTCAATCAATGTTTGAGATTACTTTCTATTTTTTAAAATATAGGTGAATGGGAATAGATACTTACTGTATGGTCCCATGGGGGCTTGGGCTTCTATTTTCATGGAGCAGGGGGTCCCATGCTAAAAAAAAAAATTGTGCTACGGGATTAACTGGAATCTTTTCCAGAAAAATAGGAGCCCCTACCTTTTAGAAATGAATCTTTCAGCTGGTGAAATTGGGGAGGGGCTAGAAATTACCCCTACAGCTTAGGAGTTTTTTATGCCACTTGTCTTTCATCTAAAATTTTAAATTCTTATTAGAAAATAAAAATGAGAGAATTTTGATTTATTTATTATTTTTTATCAAAGCACTACAATTCATTCCTGAAATTTTGGAGCTTGAAATTTTAAGCAGAATTGTAAAATTAAATCCATGGGACCAAGAACTTTAAAATATTCCTAAAAATACTAAGCAACATACGCTGAGATTTTCAAGGAAGCCCCCCTCCATATAGTTTTCTGTGGGTTTGGGTTTCTATTTTCTTGGATCAAGTTATTTCATGAAGCAAAAAAAATTATGCTACAGAATTAATTGGAATCTTTTCATCAAAAATAGCAGCCCCTAGCTTTTATGACTGCAAATTTCAGCAGGTGAAATTGAGGTGGGGTTGGAAATTCCCCTACAGCTTAGGAATTTTTTCTGCCACATGTCTATCACTTAAAATTTTAAATTCCTAAAAAAAAGGAGACAAACTAAGTTGTTGAGTGTCTCGGTCCCATAGGCTGTTTAGTCTCGTGGACGTCATTAAAATCTTTCATTCATTCATTCATCCAATTTGTTTCTTAAATTTTGGAGCTCAAACTCTTAACTTGAATTGCAAAATTGAATTCATGGGACCACTAGCTTTAAACTACTGCTAAAATATATCCAATATTAAACCACTTTTACAAAAATATGATAAAATATGCACACAATTAGTATAGATTTCATCTACCACGGACATGACATTTGTTGAACTCCTAATTACATTTTACAAATAAAATTGTTCTACTTTTCAACCCTAGCTGACCAAATTTCATCTCCACCATACACAACTACTAAAACATTCTTAGGTTTACCCTATAATAATTGAAAAAAATTCTTAGGCTCACCATTATATATTAATTTACAAGATAATAACAATATTAAACATTATACGTGCTATTTATTTTGTGCAATCTAATTTTTCAAATACCCCCCATTTTAAATATTCTTACAATGCCTCTCAAAGCAAATAAATGCTACTAAGTCAATCTTTCAATTTATATCAACCATTAATAAATATTCTCAACCCAATTCAAACCCTCACACAACAACCTCTCAAATTAGATTTCATCACTTCTCTCATTAATCACATTTATGCCTAATACAAATTCTCTTCAACAATTCAAAATACTTCTACTCACTCCACAAAATATCCTCAATTCCATATAATTCAATTTGAATTCCGCATTACACATTTCATAGTTTCATTGCTCATGTTGCATCTTCAAACACACCTGTTGATTTTACATTGCACATTTCACAATATTAGCGACTTGTTTTAACTTCTTACATACATGTTTCAGCTTCCAAAGTATGTATATTTGAAAGTTTGATGAATATGTTTGATTTATGTTTGTGATTCATATTTGTCCAAAATATGTATATTTGAGAGTTGTTATGATAATAAAATTGATGAAACAATTCAATTTAAGTTTATGATTCATATATGCCCAAAGTATGTATATTTGAGAGATGTTCTATTTATAAAATTGATAAAATTGTTTGATTTATGTTTATGATTCATATATATGTCATGGTTTCTTTCAAAAATATTACTAGACATACATTTCATAGGAAGTATTAGTCTTATTTGAGAGTTGTTGTATGAATGTTAAAATTGGAATAGCATTTAAACATAATGAAAGTTAACTAAAAAATAATTTGAATACCATGTATCATAATTGATTGCATTTTACACATACAACTAAATGAGCGTGTTCTTCTATTTGGTAAAGGTTTTCATAAATTTGAAATAAATAACTTGTATCATTATTAATTTTATGGCCTTGTTTATGATCCAGGAATATACATAGCTATATATAGCATCAATCGAGGTGTTTTATCACATGAGAAAGTTGTGGATATATTAGTTATGGATTATATATAAATAAAAATTATATATTACTTGAAACAACATTATAACATAAATATTTATAAATACTTAGAATTATTTTGCAAACTAATATATATGTACAAGGTTATATATAATTTGAAATAACAATTTAATTCATGTAATAGTTAGTGTAATTGAACAAAAACCATATGCATGTAAAAGTTAGTGTAATTGCACTTGAATGTAATTGAATAAGGTTATATATAAATTGAAATAATAATTTAATAAATGTAAAAGTCAATGTAATCGAACAAGGCTATATATAAATTGAAACAATAATTTAATACATGTAAAATTCAATGTAATTGTACAAGAACCATCAATTAAACAACAACCATATAAATGAACATCTACTCTTCTCAACATTGAACAAAATATGATGTTACCAAATTTGATCTCAATTACCTACAAATAAATTACATGTTAGACTATCATATCCTCAATTTTAACTTGAAGTATAATTAACCCTTAAATACCAAGACATGTTAGAATTGCAAATGGATGATACAACTTGAAATAACATTTGACAACAACCATTTGAATTTAAATGATCAATAAATGTAATGTGAGTGTCATCAATTACCAATTTTAAACATGTAGGAGTCAATTGCGTACTAAATACATATAATCCATTTAAATCTAATTGAGCAATAAATTTTATTAATATTGAGAAGATCAATATTTTTTATTCACGGTATAAATCAAGTCTCTATAGCCTATACAAATCCACTAAATTTTTGGGTTGTTTTGAATGATATATGTTTCACAAGATTAAAAAAAGGGTGAAAATGTAAAAAAGAAGAAAAAAAAAATCCAATAGAAAAGTGGTCTTAAAATCAACTAAGAAAAAATCCATATAAATTTTCAACCAATTCAAAGATTTTCCAGTTTTTAGCTATAGTTTTCAAAAGTTTTTCAAGACTTGCCTCTTATTAGTTCTCCATAAAACAATCCATGCATGCCCAAAAATTGAGCCATTCATAGAAGATGCATCCATTCAGAACTATTCCAACCCCTTTTAGGTACATCAATTCTCTATTTTTTGTCAATGTTTTTCTTAGTGTAATTTCACATTACATGTGTTTAGTGAGCAAATGTTTAAGACTCATCGACCAAACCTAGCTTCTAAATATCAATTATCTACTATTGTTTATGATTTTTTAAATGTCATTTAACTAATATTTTGTATTTTTTATAAACAGAAAAATATATATCTTTCACCAATACTCATTAACATCCTCTCAACAACACAAACCATCTCAAATGACTTAACAAGTTCTCTCATCTAACACTTGCTATTTCATCATATATATGATTGATTTATAAACATAAGTACATTGTAAAGTTCTAAACTAACAACCTCAAGAAAATTGCGACAATGCTTACCTCGGCTAGGAGCCCATTAATGATGGAAAAATATATACATAAAAGAGACTAGGACAATTTGGACGATCAAGACCTCCCAATATAATGTGATGAGCCCTGCTGGCTCTCAACTCAAAACCCTTATTTTCTTAAGTCTTTAGATGTTTTTTTTTTGTTTTTAGAGAATTCTTAATAGACAGAAGAGAAGGGGCGCATCATATTTTTGCTTGTAATTTGGAATATAAAGCAAAAACTTACAAAATGGAAATGCAGAAGTTGTTATTATACTGAAACAATTAGATTATGAATAACAGACATACCCGAAAGTCTCCAATTATTTTATATAAAGAAGTTGCCAGATCTACAGCTGGAAATGGTGAAAACAAGCATATAGGTACGCCAAATCTCCAAATCTCATTTCTCCTACTCAGAAACTGGACACAATGCTCTAGAAATACTGGACGCCCATGATGGAAGACCAAAACCAAGCCAAAGGGAGGCGTTTCAACTTATTTCTTCACACGCCTCTTTTAAGGCACAATTCCCAATGAAGGCCATACGGCCAAGAAAAGAAGAGGTAGAATCTCTGATGGAAGTCTCTAAAGCTGTGGAAGGATGCGCCACCAGAAGGAAACCCTCAGTTATTTCAAACAACAAACAATCTCAGTAAAACAATCTCTGTATGAATATGTAGAACCTCTGGCTGAAGCTCTCAACATGCACTGATTCGACTGATCTTTCACAATCTCAAGAGTGCTCACACTGAAGAGGTAACGTTCTTCAATGGCAATTGTTCAAACCCTGATCACAGGAGAATGCACAGGCAAAATGCTCAAGGCAAAGAGAAATGGTCAAAAGATGAGTTTCATTTGCCAGGGAAATGCTTTATACCAAATTGGCACGCATTTCAAGAAAGTACGGCCTTTTGCAATCATTAAAATATTTTTTAATATGACCTTTTCAATAGTTCCCATAAAATACTTGAGCGCACTTTTTAATATTTTAAGTCATTAAAATATTAAAATCCCTTTTTGAACATTTTTAAGTGATATAAAATATTATTAAAGTCAATGTGACTTTAATAAAAGGCATTTAAGTTAAAAAATTAACTTAATCACTTAATAATTCATAACTTGCTCAAAACTCTGAATATTCCTTTGCCGTCAGAAGCTGTGGACTCCTGAAATGCCAACGCTCGCTGTGATCTAATCACTGTCCACTGAAAACAAGAACAATCAAACTCTCCAAAATGCATCACTGACCCTCTTAACCAATCTGGCTAGCCCACAAGGGTCCAATAAAGGGCTAACACACTGTTCCCGAGAACAGACTAGAGAGGGGACATCACATATAAACTCTATAGATGTGATTGCTTAACTTTTTTATCGTTGTGACCAATAATTATATAGTTTTACAAATAATTACTATTTTTTAAGCCATATTTTATTGTTACAATTGTTTCCTTTGAAAGCTACATGACACTTTATTTCCTAAATCCTAACCAACAAATTGAACTAAATACTCTTATTAAGTATTTAAAATAAATAATATCCTTATCCTTTAAACATCCCTCCATAATTTATTATTTTAACATTGCTTTTTTCAAACTTTATATTGAACATTTGTGTCTCCAACATTCTTTTCCAATCCTCTTGTAATTCTCGATTTTTTTATTTTTAATCCATTAATTATTTCAAAATTTTATTCTTTAATTGAGATCTGCTATTTCTACAAATAGATTGATTAAGAATACCTTTAAATATATTGATATATAAGATGCAAGTGCATTTGTCTCTGAAAGCTACTCACCCCTACAAAGTTACGAAACTTACTATCCAGAAAAAAGCCACATAATGACAATTAAAAACCTTGGAGATAGTTGAAGTTTTATGCCTCCAATGAGGCCCCAGATTCTTGTTCTGCATCATTTCTCACCCTTTTAATCTACTTGCATTTTCAGGACGCATCTTAAGCATTTCCCTTCCAACAACAATTGAAATGCTGTGTTGATATCTGAGAATTCCATTCTCTGAGTCACATACTTGTCTAAATCAAATTCCTGCAATCATACGAATTTTACTGGTCTATTAATGCTGAAACTTGAATGTGAAAGACAAATGAAATTGAAGAAAATTCAACTAAAACAACAGGGCATGTAAGAAACAATAAGAAATACTTTGTTCACGAATCTATCCACCAATTTGGGTACATCAGAAATCTTGAAACCCCCAAAAGGCGCAAGTTTTAACTTCCGGCCATCATGAAGCTCTAGTGGGCTGAAACATATCTTTTTATCAATTTCGACTATACCCAATATCACTGCTCTCCCCCATACCTGACATTTGAAAAACAAACATGGCTATAGTAAAACATGGAAATAGAATAGTAAGCAGAGTTGAGATCATGTCTCCAAAGAGTTTTAAATCACTCCCGAAATTTCCCAAAATGCTTCCATCTCTGATACATTAAGAAAATAAGTGAAAATACTCGCAAGATTCACACCAATGACAATGACAGGAAATTTGTATAAGAAATTATACAAGGTGAGCACATTGAAGATTTGCAAGCATAACTAATAACTCTTCCAATACATTCATAACTTGAATCCACTCCTCCTTTAGTCATTTCTTTGATCACCTGTCATCATAACGATTGCTTAGTAAAAGCACGCCAGATGCCACTAATGCAGATTATCTGCTGTATATATTCTGCACTCTTGCATATGGACTACACTCATGTGTACTCAAAGCAATTCAATAGTTTTTAATAAAATTATTAAATGTGCCTGAATCTTACCACAAATTGGAAATCAACAATTATTTACTGTTATCATAAACAAATTCTATACCAGGTTGGTGGAATGCCCAACGAAACAGATTATATTTATGTCCACAAGTGATCAAATGAATGGGACGGAAATACCCAATCAAACCTCGGGACTAACAGCTACCAGAAGTGCCCAAACAAGAAACCAACTCTGTATACAAATGAAAGAAAATACAAGTAGAAAAGTAATTGTTGTAATTACAAACCTCTTGAATGGGCTTGTCAAAATTTGATGGATTCAAGAATTCGTTCACCCCAAATTGTTTAGCTATTAAAGCATGAAAATGCCATCAGTTTCACTTTGTAAAGAGCAATGTCAAAACTTGCAAATAAAACAAAAGAATATTTTAATTCATTTACAGAATGGTAGAAAATAGTGATTTTGTACATATTTCTTCCTTTTGGGGGTTAATGTCAATGCCAAGTACTCTAGTAGCACCAGCAAGTGGGCCCCTTCTGCAGTCTGTATAAACATAGGTTCACTGAGGAAGTTGAAACAGGAAAATTCCCAGAATCAACAATTTCATCACTTGTTATAGCTTCCATAGAAAAAACTTACAGCCAAGCCAATAGTACCAATCCAAATATTGCCACCGATTCGCCAGGCCTCACCTTCCCAATATTCCAAGCAGCTCCAAATCCTATAAATCAATATAAGCCCTCTTTTCTAAGCCTAATTTAAGACATGAGCATAAGGCAACAACCATAATATTGTTTGCATACCTGCTGATACCCCACATCCCAGCAAACAGATCTTGTCCAATGGGGCTTCAGGATTCACTTTCGCTACACATGATGCATGCACCACTGTATATTCACTGAATGTTGAAAGTCCCAAGAAATGATGGATAGGTTTTTCATTAATAGAGAAACGACATTTCTTATCACTGTATGCAACTCCACTCATGAAGTTGAATCTAAAAACTTCACAGATGTTGTTCTTGCCTCGAACACAAAGCTCACATTCTCTACATTCTGCCATGTACGATGGAATAACATGATCTCCAGGGCTAAGCTCTGTAACCTGGCACCCCACACTTTCTACAACCCTGCAGTCACCATTCAACTCAACCTTCATATCTAATATTATTTATAAATCAAAATTGACTGCATCCATATTTTAGCTATGCATGGGATATAAGGTTGTGCTATATATACCCAACACCTGTTGAATATAATTGCAGAAAGAAAGTGAAAAATAAAATGCAGAAATAAAGATTAAAACAATCACAAAATAATAACGCCAGATTTATCGTGGTTCACCATCAATTTGATGGCTACGTCCACACTCAGGGATTATCTCTTATTAATCTCAAGTTCTGAATCAATTACATTCAGCCAGCAGCTTCGAAATATAAAACAGCCTTCTACGAATTAATTGGAAAGATCCATTCGAAAAGACAACTTCTAAATTGGCCACACACGCCAATAGAAGTAATTACAAAAAGGAGAAAGTATTTCGAAAAAGAAAGTAACTTGCTAATTTGGGCTTCAGTTAGCCCAACAATCTCCCACTTGAAGACCAAATTGCTGCTCAGAGATATCCCACCGCTGCGGAGTTAAAGTCAGAGCTGCACAAGTCCGAGAGAAGCTCTACAAAATTCAAACTTCTCCCTCGGAACTACTTTCGTTAACATGTCAGCTGGATTGAGCTTTGTGTCAATTTTCTGTACTTGTAGCTTCCCCTCTTCGATACAATGGCGAATGAAATGATATCGCAGCTCTATATGCTTCGTCCGATTATAAAAAGTTGAATTCTTTGACAAGTGAATAGCACTATTGCTGTCACAAAAAAGAGTAAAGACAGATTGCTGAAACCCCAAATCACCTATCAATCGCTGCAACCAAATCATTTCTTTTGCCCCTTCTGAAAGAGCAATATATTCGGCCTCTGTAGAAGAAAGTGCAACTACCTGTTGCAACTTTGAAACCCAACTGATCGCTGCCCCAGCAAAAGTGAAAGTATAACCGGTGGTAGAACGTCTTTTATCCAGATCTCCAGCCATATCTGAATCAACATAACCTCGTAGATAAATGTCCTTACCACCGAAACATAAACCTCGATCAGAAGTACCTTTCAAATATCTGAATATCCACTGTACTGCCTGCCAATGTTGTTTACCTGGATTACTCATAAATCTGCTCACTACTGCTAGTGCCTGAGCAATATCCGGACGAGTACAAGTCATGGCATACATTAAACTGCCAACTGCTGATGAATATGGAACCCGTTTCATGTATTCTTTTTCTTCATCTGTTTAAGGACACATAGCTGAGGATAACTTAAAATGATCAGCCAAAGGAGTACTCACAGATTTGGCATTCTTCATATTGAATCGATCTAAGATTTTATGAATATATTTTTCTTGAGATAATCTAAGTTCTTTCTTTTTCCTATCTCTGATTATATGCATGCCAAGAATCTTCTTTGCTGCCCCTAAATCCTTCATGGCAAATCGCTGAGATAAATGTTGTTTTAACTCACGAACTATCCTCACACTATTGCCAGCAACCAACATATCATCAACATAAAGTAAAAAAATGACAAACTCACCATTTGGAAGTTTTTTGTAATAAATACATGGATTCGAATCACAACGAATGAAATGTTGCTGAGTCATGAAGCTGTCAAATTTTAAATACCACTATCTTGGGGCTTGCTTGAGCCCATACAAACTCCGCTTCAATCTGCAATAGAGATGTTCTTGACCTGGTTTTGCAAAACCTTCAGGCTGCTCCATATATAATTCCTCTTCAACATCGCCATGAAAAAATGCAGCTTTGACATCTAATTGCTCAAGTTCGAGATCCCAAATGGCTGCCAATCCTAACACTGCTCGAATAGTGGTCATTCTCACAACTGGTGAAAAAATTTCATTGAAATCAATGCCTTTTTCCTGAGCAAAACCTTTGACAACCAATCTGGCTCTGTAACGTTGATGACCTCCCTCTTCCTCTTTCACACGATACACCCATTTATTTTTCAGAGGTTTCCGATTTGGCGGAAGAGAAACCAAATCCCAAGTGTCATTAGCATGTAGAGACTCTATTTCTTCATTCATTGCCTCCATCCATTTGACTGAATTTGCATCTTTGCAAGCCTGTTTGAATGTCGCCGGCTCTGCCTCACCACAAAGCAACAATTCATAATCATAATTATCAGCAGAAAATAGCTCAAAATCAGCATATTTGTGTGGTAGTTTCCTCTGCCGAGTTGATCTCCGTAATTTAGGATCAATTTCAGCCTGCAAAATACCCTGTTGTTGTACATGTTCCTCATTATTTTGTAAATTATTTCCAGTACCTTGTGTTCTGATAATCCCCTGTTTCATGTTACTTTGAGCACCAATAGTGCTCTGCTCAAGAGAACCACCAACGCCCACTGGAAAAGACTCTGTGAATGTTTGTGAAGACTGTGAAATACATAATGGAGGATGTGTGTCATTTGTGAAAGACTGTGCATGAGAAGATAAAGGCAGCACTGGTGTTTGAGTGGGCAGCGTAGTAATTAAATGTTGCGAATTAATTAAATGGGGCGCCTCACTTGTGACAGGCGGCTCATGGTGTATCAATGGCGGCGGATGAAATGGCAAGGGCTGCGAATCACCTAGCCAAGGCAGCGTATCACTCTTAAAAGGCTGCGAAGCATTCATTAAAGGCTGCGCCTTATGCATCAAAGGCTGTGAGTTGGAAATTGAAGACTGCGCATGAGAATGAGAGGGCAGCGCGTCATAAAATAAAGAGGATGTTGGCAAAGACTGCGAACAGCCTTGTGGAGGCTGTATATCAATGTGTAAGGGCTACGAATGAGCCAATGGAGGCGTAATAGAAAGAAATTGATGCGCCACACTTGGTAAAGGATGCGCATAAGGTGAGGAAGGTGTAGTGCCTTGTGTGCTTAGTGGTAAAGTCTGCGCATAAGGTGTATGAGGCTGTGTATCAAACAAATTTGGCAGCGAATGAACAGATAAAGGTTGCGTGGTAATTAAAGGGGGCTGTGTGTGAACAACAGGAGAGGAAATAGCAACAATAGGGGATGATAGAGCAACAGCTGAAGGCATAGAATTTGAAGAAATTATTAAAGGCTGAGAGAATGTAACTGAAGTGTTCTTAACACGGCTATTATCAAATAAATCGACATCAAAAAATTCATCGGAAGATTTGTTTAGAGGCTGCAAACCTGAGAATTTTTTCTCATTGAAAACAACATCCCGACTACGCACAATCTTTCTTGCAACGGGATCCCACAGCCGAAAACCAAACTGATATTCTCCATAGCCCAGAAAAATGCACCTTTTTGATTTGAAATCAAGCTTTGTTCGTTGTTCTTTCGGAATATGCACGAACGCATCACAGCCAAACACCCTCAAATGATGATATGAAATTCTTTTCCCAAGCCATCTCTCCTCAGGAATGTCAAAATCCAAACGAGATGACGGGGCACGGTTAATCAAATAAACTGTAGTGTTGCATGCCTCTGCCCAAAACTGTTTTCCCAATCCGGCATTAGAGAGCATACATCGAGCTCTCTCTAAAATTGTCCGATTCAACCGCTCAGCTGCTCCATTTTCCTGAGGGGTGAATGGGACCACCTTTATTCTACGAATGTCGTTGTCTGCACAGAAATTATCAAACTCCGAGGAACAAAACTCTCCTCCATTGTCAGTTTTCAGACATTTAATCTTATGCCCTATTTGATTTTCAACAAGAGCCTTGAAAATTTTAAACTTTGAAAAAACTTCTGATTTTTTATTCAACATGTAGATCCAAACTTTTCTAGTGCAATCATCCAAGAAAGTGACAAAATAATTTGCACCACCAAATGAAGTTACCTCAGTAGGACCAAACACGTCTGAATGCACAAGTGCCAAAGGAGTTGATTTCTGATCATGGCCTGTCCTCAAGAAGTTGGCCTGACTTTGTTTTCCGTAAAGACAATGTTCACAAAATTGCAAATCCACCGATTGCAAGCCAAGAAGCTGATCTCGTTGAAGCATTACTTCAAGCCCTTTCTTGCTCATGTGACCGAGCCTCTTGTGCCAAATTTCTGAATTGCTGTCCATGACTGTCATGGCAGCTCCCACTTCACCATGGCATTTTAAAATATACAGATTACCCAACTTCTTGCCTCTAGCAATCACTAAAACCCCTTTTGTTACTTGCCAATTTTATAAAGAAAACTTAACATCACACCCAAAAGAAATTAATTGACTCACAGAAATTAAATTTCTCTTCAATAAAGGAACATATCTAACATCCTTTAAAATCCATTTACTGCCATTCTTTAAATTTAAAATTATATCACCCTTACCAACAATTTCACACTCTTTATTGTCACCAAGAAAAACCTTACCGAAAACACCTTCTTGGAAATTTGTAAAAGCTTGCCTGCATGAAGTAGCGTGGAAAGAAGCTCCGGAATCAAGTACCCAAGAGTCTGCAGTCATGTCACCGGCAGCCAAAATTAAAACTCCATCATCTTTTCCAGCTGCAACGTTTGCTTCATTGTTACTGACTTTGTCCTGTGCCTTCTTATAATTCCAGCAGTTTTTCTTTGTGTGGCCTGGCTTGCCACAAAACCAACAGGCACCCGTTCTACCTCTTGACTGCGATCTGGATTTTGATCTCCTCCGATTATTATATTTGCCTCTTTCTTTGCTTCTACCTCTATTCCCAATACTTACAGCCGTTAATGCCCCACCAGATGAGGGTTCCTGATTTTTTCTTCGCATATCTTCACTCAATAAAGTGGCTGCAACATCATCGAATTTCAGCTTGCTTTTGGCAGCCACCGAAGTGCTCACTGCCATCACAACACCTTCCCAACTATTTGGTAAAGAACACAGTAATAAAATAGCCTTGATCTCATCATCCAAATTAATGCCTACAGAAATCAGCTGGGTAACAGATGTATTAAATTCATTCAAATGATTGGACATAACCCATCCTTCTCGCATTTTTAAATTATACAATTTCTTCATAATAAATACCTTGTTGGAAGCAGATGCCATTTCATACATTGAAGACAGTTTATCCCACAACTCCTGTGTTGTCTTCTCTGCTGAGACATTAAATAAAACATTGGTGGAGAGCGATAGAAAGATTGTAGCTCTTGCTTTTTGGTCTAGCTTATCCCATTCTTCATCCGATAGAGATCCTTTCACTTTGGCTTTGCCAACCAATGCATTCGACAGATCTTGCTTGATGAGAAGAGATTCCATTTGCACTTTCTAAAGGCTGAAATTTTGTCCTGCAAATCTTTCGATTTTCCACTTGTCTGCATCTTCCATGGCTGCAGAAGTTCTTCACAATTTCCTGCACCAAATTTCTCCAACCTGCTCTGATACCAATTGTTGAATATAATTGCAGAAAGAAAGTGAAAAATAAAATGCAGAAATAAAGATTAAAACAATCACAAAATAATAACACCAGATTTATCGTGGTTCACCATCAATTTGATGGCTACGTCCACACTCAGGGATTATCTCTTATTAATCTCAAGTTCTGAATCAATTACATTCAGCCAGCAGCTTCGAAATATAAAACAGCCTTCTACAAATTAATTGGAAAGATCCATTTGAAAAGACAACTTCTAAATTGGCCACACACGCCAATAGAAGTAATTACAAAAAGGAGAAAGTATTTCGAAAAAGAAAGTAACTTGCTAATTTGGGCTTCAGTTAACCCAACAACACCTTCATGACCAAGAATCCTTGGAAACCAAGCTCCTCCATCCTACAATGTTTTTAAACGGGTGCTCTTGAGCCATTAAAATTTTACAAATTGCCCAATAAACATTGTCATGATCAACAACACATTGAAAGAAAAAAAGTATATTAAAATTTAACAAATATGTCAATGGGACTGTAAGTACATGCACGGTGCACCTCAGTAGACCAAAGGAGGTTTTAACACATCCCCTAGAAGGAGGGTAGGGACAAGCAAAACCAAAAAGCCTTGTTAGAGCTGTGTATATATACAACCGTTCTTCTGGTATTGAAAAGCACAAAATGCATGGTAAGCGCTGTCGTATTTACCACTTATATGTAGAGGTGGATTTTAAGGCAACCAATATTCGTGGTTTCTATTTGGGGGGTTTTGTTGCTGTCTCTGTAGTTAGAAGATTTTGCGGATAATGTTGTTTTTTCTGATCTCCTCAGATCTTGATTCTTCAATCTTGGTTCTATGATGTTTAGCCTATATATATATATTATTGAAAAGCATGATTTGTAGGAACAGGGCTTGCTATGGCAGTTTGTTAACAGGCGCTAAACAGTATTTCTGAGTCTTGGTTGCAGTGAACAGAGGTCTATAAGCGTCAATTACTAATTTCATTGAGATTGTTTTTCCTTCTAATTCATAGGTTCTCCGCATCCAACCTTTAAATTTGGAGTGTTTAAATAAGACATGGGAGCAGATCTGTTCAAGTTTGAACAATAGCTTTCTTTGTGGGTGATTGACTGACCGTCCTACCTAAACCGATGATGCACGACAGTTACTGCCTGTCATATCTACCCGAAAAAAAAGGAAACACCAAAAAATACCATGTAAACTGACGATATTAAGTATTTGTGTGAGTGAAGCATATAAGGTGTAGTACACAGACCTTTCCTTTCCAGAAATAAATATCAGTATGGCAAAGCGAAGTATGGGTAATTTTGATTCGAACTTCTTTGTCTTGGGGAGGAGCCACTTGAATTTCCTCCATGCTTAAAGTTTGCCCTGCCGCCCATACTACTGCAGCTGTGCTTGCAGTAATTACGAGAAACATACCATCACAGTTCTTTTAGTCAGAATTTCAGTTGAATATACTTATTCATGTTTGCTGCGCTTACCTTTACAAGTGATGACCTCTCCTCCTCCTCCTGCACCAGACGCCATACTGCCTTGATTTGCCGAGGTCAAAGTATGTTCTAACTTCTGATTGTAAAGACTCCAATCTCTCTTAAGACTGGTGAAGGAAATGTTGTCCTGCTTTCACTGAAAAATTAGGTAGCATCTGGGCGGGAAAGTTTCCATGCATTCATTATCTTTCCTCGCAGAAGGTCTTGAAATTTGATGTTGAAATAATGCGAATGGCAGGGAAACGGAATAAATATATTGATCGATACGATATGGACAGCTGAATAATTAATTATTTATTCATTATTTTAGTCTTATGTGAATTTGTCCATCGTAGAATAAACTGTGAGATTTGCCTCGTGCTGTGGAAAATTTTGGCACTGAGGCAACAATTTCTACCCACGGATCTGTAACCGTGAGAATCCTGCCCGTATTTGTCAAAAGCTCTGCCTGTTTTGTCACAGCGTTTTTATGTGTATGACAATTTAAACCTATTTTTTTAATATTTTCTTTTCAAATGCTAAAAAAAATCTAAGTTAATTTCTTTCATGGTGTAAATATAAATATAATATAGACTTGTATTTTTATTATATATTATTTTTATATTATATAAATAGATTTTTATATATAATATAAATTATATATTAAAAATTATATTAAATTTATATTTTATATTATATATAAAGAGTGTTTTATATATAATATAAATTATATATTAAAAAATAATATAAAAATGTTATATTAAAATTATATTATATTTATATAATATATAATAAAACATTCATTTTTAATATATATAATATAATATATATTTTTATCATATATTATATAAATATAATATAATTTTTTATATAATTATTTATATTATCATTTAATATATATTTTATATTATATATAAAAACCCTCTTTTTATATATAATATAAATTATATATTAAAAAATAATATAAAAAATATATTATATTAAATATTATATATATACATTTTTATTATATATTATATAAATATAATCTAATTTTTAATATAATTATATATATTATTTTTTAATATATATTTTATATTATATTTATATAATATATAATAAAAATATATTATGAAAATATAAATCTATATTATATTTATATTTACACCATGAAATAAATTAACTTAGATTTTTTTAATATTTTAACATTTTCATATTATTTTTAATATATAATTTATATTATATATAAAACCCTCTTTTTATATATAATATAAAATATATATTAAAAATAATATAAAAATATATAAATTTAATATAATATTTTTTTATATAATATAAATTATATATTTATATTATTTTTTAATATATATTTTATATTATATTTATATAATATATAATAAAAATACAAGTCTATATTATATTTATATTTACACCATGAAAGAAATTAACTTAGATTTTTTTAGCATTTGAAAAGAAAATATTAAAATAAAGTAGGATTAAATTGCCATCCTGACAAAATAGGGAGAGCTTCTAACAAATACGGGCAGGATTCTGACGGTTGGGTAGAAATTGTTGCCTCTATAGACAGTGCTGAAAATTTTGTGGTTGATGGGTCGGCAACATATTGCTAAGAACACGGATTTCAGGTAACCAAAAAAGAGAGGACAAGGAAGTATAAGAATTATTGATGCTCAAATCAGAAATAACGCTTTGCATTAAATGTGTTTCATTGATGGTGTAGAGGTTTAATATCTTTTATAAAGGTATTAGGGGAGAGGGTCCGACGGTGGCTCTACAGTTGGGATAGGAGTTGACAATCTTGGTCTCACTGGTTGATAATCATTGGAGTAATGTTGCATTCAAAATAGTTTATTTTGCTAATAGAAATACATATCACATCAATTATGGGTTCAATCAATGTTTCCAAATTTTTTCTATTTTTTTAATATAGATGAATGGGAATAGATACTTATATATCTAATATTAAACCACTTTTACAAAAATGTGATAAGACATGTATACAATTAGTATACATTTCATCTACCATAGACATGACATTTGTTCATCTTACAAATACATTTTACAGAATTATAAATAAAAGTGTTCCACTTTTCAATCCTAGCTGACCAAATTTCATCTCCACTATACACAACTACTCGAGCATTCTTAGGTTTATCCTATAATAATTGAAAATAATTCTCAGGCTCACCTTTATAAATTAATTTACAAGATAATAAAAATATTAAACATTATAAACAAGACTTATAAATTCATAATGATACGTGCTATTTATTTTGTGCAATCTAATTTTTTAAATACATCCCATTTTAAATATTCTTACAACACCTCTCAAAGCATACTTATAAATGCTACTAAGCCAATCTTTCAATTTATATTAACCATTAATAAATATTGCCAACCCAATTCAAACCCTTGCACAATGGCCTCTCAAATTAGAATGATATATAGTGTATTCAAATTAGATTCCATCACTTCTCTCATTAATTATAGTTATGCCTAATGCAAATTCCCTCCAACAATTCAAATACTTCCCCTTGCTCCGTAAAATATCCTCAATTCCCTATAATTCAATTTGAATTCTACATTACACATTTCATAGTTTCATTGCTCATGTTGCAGCTTCAAACACACCGGTTGATTTTACATTGCACATTTCACAATATTAGTCACCTATTGAACTTCTTACACACATGTTTCAACATCCAAAGTATGTATATTTGAGAGTTTCTATAAGAATAAAATTGATGAATATGTTCAATTTATGTTTATGATTCATATTTGTCCAAAATATGTATATTTGAGAGTTGTTATAATAATAAAATTGATTAAACAATTTGGTTTAAGTTTATGACTCATATACGCCCAAAGTATGTATATTTGAGAGATGTTCTATTTATAAAATTGTTTGATTTATGTTTATGATTCATATATATGTCATGGTTTCTTTCAAAAATATTAGCAGTCATACATTTTATAGGAAGTATTAGTCTTATTTGAGAGTTGTTGTAAGAATGCTAAAATTGGAATGACCTTTAAACATATGATAGAAGTTAACTCAAAAATAATTTGAATACCACATATCATAATTGATTGTATTTTATGCATAAAACTAAATGAGCATGTTCTACTATTTGCTGAAGATTTTCATAAATCTAGAATAAATAACTCGTATCATTATTAATTGTATGGTCTTGTTTATGATCCAACTTCTAGGAATATACATAAATATATATAACATCAATTGAAGTGTTTTATGGCATGAGAAGGTTGTGGATATATCAGTTATGGATTATGTATAAATAACAACTATATATTACTTGAAACAACATTATAACATAAATATTTATAACCCTTTTGTAAACTAATAAACTTATATATATATATATATATATATAAATATTTATAACTCTTTTGTAGATATATCAATCATTTTAGGGGTTATATATAATTTGAAATAACAATTTAATACATGTAACAGTTAGTGTAATTGAACAAGAACCATATGCATTTAAAAGTTAGTGTAATTGTACTTGAATGTAATTGAACAAGGTTATATATAAATTAAAACAATAATTTAATAAATGTAAAAGTTAGTGTAATCGAACAAGGTTATATATAAATTGAAACAATAATTTAATACATGTAAAATTCAGTGTAATTGTACAAGAACCATCAATTGAACAAAAACAATATAAATGAACATCTACTCCTCTCAATATTGAACAAAATATGATGTTACCAAATTTGATCTCAATTACCTACAAATAAATTGCATGTTAGACTATCATATTCTCAATTTTAACTTGAAGTATAATTAACCCTTAAATACCAAGACATGTTAGAATTGCAAATGGATGATCCAACTTGGATAAACATTTAACAACAACCATTTGAATTTAAATGATCAATAAATGTAATGTGAGTGTCATCAATTACCAATTTTAAACTTGTAACAGTCAGTGTAATTAAACAAGTATTGAATACATATAATCCATTTGAATGTAATTGAACAATGAATTTTATTTTTATTGAGAAGATCAATATTTTGCATTCATGATATAAATCAAGTCTCTATAGCCTATACAAATCCTTTAAATTTTTGGGTTGTTTTGAATGATATATGTTTCACAATACTAAAACAAAAATTTTAGTTAAAAAATAATGTAGGGATGTCAAGGAGTAAGAAGAATTTAGTGGCATGGTCTTAAAGGGTTGGGATTAAAGAGTGCACATTAATTTGTGTTCATAGGATTTATCCTTGCATATTACTATTTTGAATCTAATAAATGTCATTGTATATCTCTACAACCCTCATGTTGTAGGGATAATTTTGATTTGAATCCACCCTTGTTTTGTTTCAATGTTCATGCTTTTTATTAGGGTTTGGAATTCCATTATTTACTTGATTTTTAATTTATATATGCACCCTTTGTCATAATTGTGCTTCATGATTAGATCAATTTTCATAAGTCTCATGGACCCTTTCCTTTAGGTAAGGTATTCATTTGTGTATTAGTAATTTTGTTGTGTTCTTATATTCATTGCATCTAATAATTCTATCGTTTATGATGTCATGTCTTTATATGCTATGAATGGGTATGTACCTTTTATAATAGTGTTATTTTATCATGTAAGTGATTTCCCTCCTTTATAGAATTATCTCATAGATATGACATTCACCATTGATTGTACCTTTTTTTTTACTAGTGATAGTAATTCTCACTTGCACTTTGATGTTTTAACTTTCAACGAAGTAATTATACTTAGAATATACACTTTTATGTTTTTATTATTAAACACTCCTGGAGACTAAGAGGGGGGTGAATCAGTCTACTCAAAACTTAAACCCTTTCAGAACTTAGAAACTCTTTAGCCCAACACAAACTTCTTAACCAAAAACCCTTAAGCATATTAGTAGAAAGATATAGTAGTTTAAGCCTTTAGCAACTTCAACAAAGAAAGATTTAGTAGTTCTAACTCTAATTAGATCAACAAATAATGAGAAAGAAACAAGAACACACACATGCACAAGGAGACACTAGATTTATGTGGAAAACCCAACGAGGGAAAAAAATGTAGTGAGAGTTAACTCATAATATAAAGGATCACTAGTAAAAGGACTTGCAAACCAAGGCTCACTACCTTAGTGCAAGATACAAAAGGCTTGTAGGACTAAAGCAAAAAAAACTCTAGATGCAAGATACAAGGACTTGATGAGATTCACTATCTCAAAGTATGATACAAAATTTTTATGAGAGAATTACAATATTTATCAACATAACACTCTATTGATTGAGGAATTGTAGTACATCTTATCTTTTCCTCTTCACAATGTAGCACTAACTTTTCTAGATACTCAATGCATTCCACATACTTTCTTTTTTACAGTTGTACACTTCTCCATCTTATTGCATCCTAAATGATATTGCATTTATATCCACCACAACACTTCAAAACTTCAAAACTTCAATTAGGTCGGTTAGAAGAAGATACACAATGAATTCAACAAGTCAACCACAAAAGCATAATGCAATCCTACCTTGATGATAGAGGAGCAAAAACAACCTTATTACATCTTCCATTATGATCCAAAATAATTCACATGCTAGCACACTTCAATCTAAATCGACATCAAAGGAAACATGTAGATGAAACATGAAGCACATAACCAGTTGGCCCTAAAGAATTCTTCCAATTTAACTTACTTGATGTGGTCTCAAACAAGATATGTTGAGACCCAAAACTATCACAACACATATTTAATTGTTGGTGTAGACCACCAAGCACATGGTGCAAGCAAAAGAACAAGCCCTGCAAATATTCATAAATAACATAGACAGCCAACACAAGATACAATGTAGCACCAAAGCAACCAATCAACAACATGCTAATCACATGGGGATGTTCCATGAGCGTCCAAAAATACTTCCATACACTTCTTTCATACTGTCATGCCATCAATAGCCATTGTAGTTCAAACAAGAACATATCACTTCATCTAGGAAGCAAAAAACACATGGTCAGAAGATATAACATTAGCATATCAACTTGTAGACCACTTCAACACATGAAATTGGAACTAAGACATTGCACAGACACTAAAAGAACTTTCACCAAGCTACAGGAGTAGAGACATCAATCTAGAGAAATGAAAAACATTTCTCAGACCAATCCAGACAACCAACAACACTGCCAACCTTCTGCAATTCACAAAAATCTCCTCGGCAACATTGGTGACCTAAAAAGATAGGAGTGCAACATCCACAGAGCACTAACTTTGAGTTCCAAACCATAAGTTCATATCTTCAATAGTGGAGGAATGCACAACACTCTCCCAAGCAGACTTTAAAGCAACTTCCTAAACCAGAAACATTTAAGCAACTTGTGGAGGCTAAATCTTTCTTTCAACAACGCATGCTTTATCGGGAACATTAGGAGAGAGCATAAGACATACTGTAGACCTTCAAGAACATCTCTCCACTATCAGCAATACTTCTAATGCTTCTAATCCTCATCTTAATGCTTCTAATTCTCATATTGATATATCATTATGAAACTAACTCTGGTGACAAAAATCATACTCAATGACATCCAACCATAACAAACATCAAATAAGGAATGGCATCTAGCCATGAACTTCAACAACCCTTCCATACATAAATGTTAGCCCATACTGAATGTTGTCAACAATAACAACCATTGCCAGCTATCTCACACAAATCTCTTCAAGTGTTGACATCAATGACAACCAACAATCAGTTTTCACATCAATGACAACAACTGACAACAATCTCCCCCTTTGGCATTGATGGGAACACAACTGCTCACTCTCCCCCTTTGACATCAAGGACAAAGGGCCATACACACCTCTCAAAATAGTACATTTTTCAAGAACAAAGAGAAAAATATCTTTAGTTGAAGTAGCATCACATTCTCCCCTTTGATCAACAACACTGTTTCACAATTCTTGCACAACTACATCAAAACTCCCCCTTACTACCAACTCCCCCTGAGTGGGAGCACACATTAATCCAAGAGAAAGGATATATCATGAATTTCCCCCCTTGAAAGATGCACCATCTATGCATCTAGTTAGAACAAGGAGGGGCAATAGCCCCAACTTCTGTCGCAGATACTCAAAAGTATCCTTTGAAAGTGCCTTGGTAAAAATGTCTACAATCTGATCCAAGTGGTAGGCACATACTCCATTCCGACTTCATGTTATGCAACCTTCTATCTTAGAAAATGGTACCAGATAGAAATGTGTTTAGTCCTTGAATGCATTACCATATTCTTGGAAATATTAATTACACATGTGTTGTCACACAATATAGGAATAGGTTCATCATAAACCACTTTCACATCCTTCAAGGTTTGCTTCATCTAGAGCACTTGAGTGCAACAAGATGCTACAACAATGTATTCAACTTTTGTTGTGGAAAAAGACATTGAGTCTTGCTTTTTACTAAAACAAGAGACCAATTTGTCTCCCAAAATGAAAGCACTTCCACTTGGGCTTCTCCAGTCATCCACACAACCTGCCCAATCCACATTAGTATAAGCATTAAGAGAAAAGTTATTATCCTTTTTGCACCACAACCCATAATCCAGAGTTCCTTTCAAGTATCTAAATATTCTTTTCACAACTTTTTCATGAGATTGCTTAGGATTGGCTTGAAATTTGGCAACCAAACATACTGCATGTATAATATTAGGTCTAGAAGTAGTTAAGCATAGTAAACATCCAATCATAGACCTATAAAGAGTGATCAACATCCAAAGACTCATCAAATTTTCTCAAGTGACAACTAATCACCATAGGAGTTCCCACTAGTTTTGAGTCCTCCATGCAAAATTTATTCAACTTCTCCTTGACATATTTAGCTTGAGAAATGAAGATACCATCATCTTGTTGAATAATTTGAAGCCTAAGGAAGAAAGATAACTCACCAATCATTGACATCTCAAATTCTTTCTACATCTCTTATATACAACCATAATTAGTAACTTGTCTTTTTGAACCTTAATATATAGATTACTATCCACATTACCTTTCTTGAATCCTTGCTAAGTAGGTAGTTATCCAATCTAGCATACCAAGCTCTGGGAGCTTGCTTGAGACCATATAGATCTTTCTTGAGTCTGAAAACCATGTCTAAATTATTTGATAACTAAAAGCCATTTGGTTGCTCAATAGACACCTCTTATTCTAAATCACCATTCAAGAAGGTTGATTGACATCCATTTGATATACTTTGAAGTTCTTATGAGCAACAAGAGAAAGAAACATCTTTATTGCTTCCATTTTGGCTACCGAAGCAAAAGTCTCCTCAAAATCAATTCATTCAACTTGTGAATAGCCCTTGCAAACGAATCTAGCTTTGTTCCTTACCATTCACCATCTCCATTCAGCTTATTCTAGATCACCCGCTTTGTTCCTACCACATTTTTATCAGCTAGTTTGGGAACTAATTCCCATGTCTAATTCTTCTCAATTTGGTTCAGTTCTTCTTCTATTGCCTTTATCCAATTATCATATTTGCTAGCATCAACAAAGTTTTTGGGCTCTACTATTGATAATAAGAACAAGTTTCCTTGTTCAGTTGTTTTTGCAAACTTTCTTCTTGTCAGCACACTTTCATTTTTTTCTCCAATGATTTGATCTAGAGAGTGGTTCTTCTGCACATACTTTGTTGGAGTCTTGAGAGTCTTCATTGGTTTCAATTCCTCTTCTTTTTTCTCTTCTATTTCTTCTTCTTCTTCTTCAATCCAAGGAAGCATATCAAATCTGAAAGCCTCAAGTTCATGTGAGATTTGACACAAGTCTTCATCTACCTTGGCATTTGTACTTTTGAACCATCTTTCCCAATCTCTTGTTGTAGCATATGTATACCTTGCTCCTAGTTGAGTAACCAAGAAAGATTCCTTCATCACACCTTGAATCAAACTTTCTATGATCTCCTTCATCTCTTCTAATATAGAATCTACTCCTAAATATTCTTGGTAACACATAGGATTACACCCTGATGCTAATCTTGAAGGCTCAACAATCCTGTGTAGCATGGAAAAACCTTTGAGCCTATGGGTTTCTCAAAGCAAAGGGGAACCAACCCATAATCTAGAGATTCACCAAGATTTGAGCAACCCACAGACTCAAAGGTGTTTCCATGTTACACAGGATTGTTGAGCCTCCAAGCTTAGCATTAGGGTACAATCCTACGTGTTAACAATTCTAAAATATCTAATAGTGGGAGGTCTTCCATACCACATCTCATAAGGGGTTTTATTGTTGTTGACCCTCAACTACACTCTGTTAAGCAAATACCTAGCAGTATGTACTGTTTCCTTTTACTACATATCCAATAGGTCAACATCTTTCATCATTGTCCTAGCCATTTCTTGCACTTTTCTATTCTTCCTTTCTACTATCCCATTATGCTGAGGGGTTCTAGGAGAAAACATATGTCTCTTAATGCCACAATCTTCACAAATATTTTCAAACTCATATGAGGTGAATTCACCTCCTCCTCTATTTCACCTTAAACATTTGATCTCAGTATCCATTTCAGTTTCAACTTTTGCTTTAAAAATCTTAAATTTATAAAAGGCTTTTGATTTCTCTCTTAAGAATGTAACCCAAGTAATTCTAGTGTAATCATCTACAAGCAACATAAAATACCTTTCACCTTGTTGAATCCTTATCCTTGTAGGTCCACATAGATCAATGTGGATAAGCTCCAATGGAATTAAAATAGAGCATTACTTGCTTTTGAAGCTAGTCTTTGTTTGCTTTCCCATCTGACATTCTTTGCATAAAGTGTTTGTGGGCTTTGTTATTCTAGGCATATCTCTCACTACATGAGAGGAACTGATCTTCACCATGTTTTCAAATTTGATGTGACCCATCCTTTTGTACCACAACCAACATTCTCCAGATTGGGCTAATAAGTAGATTCTTCCATTATCCTCCTTTAGATGATACATTACCATTTTTCGTTGTTCCTTCAACAATAAACCTACTAGAATATGCCTTTATGATATCACATCGATTAGCAAAAGTAAGATTGTATCGTTTGCTACACATTATGTTTCAGACCTTTGACATAAAGGACATCTTCGGTTATGTTCTTTCCATCGATTGTTATATCACCTTTTCCATAGATTTGTGTTGACTTATCATCACCAAACTTAACAACTCCACCATTGACCTTCTTGAGATTGATGAACTTACTTTTTTCACCAGTCATTTGGTGAGAACACCCATTGTCAATCACCCAAGCATTTGCATCTTCCTTTACATGAAAATTAGTCCATACTACCATTGATCTTTCATTAACCTTATTATTTTGCAAGGTATCAGACCTTTTACATTATCCAATGTTGTTCTTTTGTCCTTCCAAAGCCATGAATAGATTTTCATCATTTGAATCATTATCTTCATCTTCAGCAGAATAACTGCTCTCCTTAGAATATAATCCTCTTTTTATTTTCTCTCTTTTTCTATCATTAACAAATTCTTTGTAGGGACATTTAGATGTAAAATGACCAATTCTTCCATAATTGAAACATTTTAAAGGTAACTTACCTTTGTACTTGCCAATGCCTTTCTTCAATCTTCTCACAAAGTTTGCTTCAACTTCATCATATTCATCATTTTGATTAGCATCATCCTCAATATTTTTGTTAGCTTTGAGTGCAACTTCCTTATTTGGAACATCATGATCAAAATCTCTCATTTCAAAGGTAGTAAGAGCACCAAACATTTCATCAACAAAGTATTGATCCAAGTCTTTAGATTCTTCAATGGAAAACACCTTATTTTCACTTTTTCAAAAATTATCTTATTGAGAGTTATTAGTCTTTTCAAAACCTTTAAATGTTCATCGATTGGTAAAAATATTAATTTGTTGTCAAAGGTTTAATCAGTTTTGACAACTAAATAAACCCCCAAAAATATTTATTTATGTATTGATCTCCGATTCTAATGAAGGGTTATTTGGAATTTAGAAGTTCCTTAGGTTTTTGAAACCACCTTAATATTCAATAGGTTCAAGCTCCAACTTTGATCACCAAAAAGGAAAGGATAAAAGTGGTCAAGAAATTTGTAAGTTCTAAGAATACTAGAAACTTCCGATTGGGTTTCGTTTTACTTGATTACCCTTGAATGAAAAGCGACGTCATAATGATTCATAAAAGAAAATAAGGAAATACCAAGCAAAGAGAATCATAAGGTTTACGGGTTCTCAAAACATAAAGAGCTTCCAATTAGTTCTTAATGAAGGTCCAACCTCTGATAAAAAGGATTTGTAAATAATTTATCTTTAAACAGTTTTGAAAGTGGAAGAAAGAAAGTAAGAAAAAAGAATCAGAGGTACATAAGGTTCTCAATACCAAAAGAACAATCAAATAGTTTTGAATATATATTCTACGTCCATCTGATGGTTCAAAACAAAATATGTGATCCAATTTTATCCTTGTAACCCAAAAATTAGGGAAATAATTTTATAAAACCCTTGTTTTCTCCTTCATTTTGTTAGTTTCCTAGCATAGTAATCCTAAGTGCAAGAGAAGAGCCAAAATTCTTGCATTGTGGAGCTGAGATTGATTGTGGCCATTTTCGAAGTCTGTTTTCCAAAAAAAATCCAGGTAAGTGAGAGTACCCCTCATTTGAAAATTGGGTAAAGACTTGTTTAAAGGAAGCATTTCTCTTTCAATTGCAACGTGCTTGTTTTTCTCACCACACCAGCCAAAATTTTCTTTGTTATCCCTATTTATCCCTAATCACTTTGTAAAATTCAATGTTCAAAATGAAGTATGCTTACCAATGGTAGGAGAGGGAGTTTGTTTTATAAAATTCTCTTTCAATAGTAGGGGATAGTAAATTACGGCATGCAGACCTAAGTGAATTTTGGAAATGCATAACTAAAGACCCTAGGACACCTATGACCAGTGATATTTTATAGAGTGGATTATCTCATGTTGGGGGTTTTATGAATTTCATTCAATGTGTATATTTAGTCACCCCCTATATCAAATATTATAGGCCCAAAAAGTGGGAAACTTGGAGTGCACATGTAATATTGATTGCAAAACTTGATGGGTCATTTATAAGCACTATGTCGAGGCTCCAAAATTGGGAAGCTTATGTGCACCTAACCGTAAATAATGCTATTAATTATTTTATTGATAAAAAAATGATGACTGTTTAAAAGAATCGGTTGAAAAGATTGAAGAAAGGAAAATCAAAATTACTGAAATATCTTCTTAGGTCTCATTTTGGTGAAGATATATCAAATATCATAACCCTCTTGTATATAGGGTTAATGGAGATGAGGAAAAAAATTCATTTGAATATTGGATGTGTCAATTCATTCTTGTTATAAGTCATGGTTCCCAATTTATAGATTGGGGAAGATTGATCAATGATAAGTTACACACTCAAATTATTAATTTACCAAATGCACAACAATTTTATGTCTTCATATTTTTTATAAAATTTCTAGCATGTACCCCTAGCCTGGACTAACTAGAGTAGGAGTTTATGATGATACAACCCAAATACATGATTTTTACCCTCAATTACAACTGTAGACCAGCAATAGAAATTTTAGAAGAGTAAATGATTCCTTCACCATGCTAACGGTCAGAGAACTTGATGCTAATTTTGGATACATGTTTTCATCAAAAGCTATAGAATCGATTAAGATATATGGAAGTTATTTTATTCAGTTTTCTATATTTTATTATTTGAAGATAGGTTGTTTTGAAGAATTCCCTTATAAACTACCCAAATATCCTTCTAATCATTTGGTTTTAATTGAGTTATGTAGATAAATGGATTTAGCGAACAAGAGGTACCAAGAATTGAAGAAAGCAAGATACTTGTTTCCTCTAGGTTTATCTTATTATAATTGCCCGTCTTCATTTGAAACTCAAAATGTAGAGAAGGTATTGGAAATAATTGTTGGTGTGAATGAGGTTATTTCTTAACTAGTTTTTATTTTGGAAAATTGCTATCAAAGAGCATAACACTCTTTTTATTACTTTAAAGTACTAGGGTACATGTTCTAGACTTAAATTTTAAATCAACCCCGATTACATAGCAAATTACCTATCTAGATTTACTATTTTCTTAGAAGATCTTAAAGTCATCAGATGCTTTTACTTTGTTGATTACATTTTCCTCCATTTCACCTCTATCCATTCTTGTTATGCTTCAAGGGGTAGGGGTGAACCAATGCTGGATTCCGTTGATATCATGGATTCTTCACTACCCTTGGAGAGAAAAGTAGTAGTTGCAACCTTTGCAGGCAATATCGAAGTTCTATCCCTAGGAGGGGGAGGAGATGAAGTTATGCTTTCCTTCGATGAAGCTGGAGAGTGAGTAGAATCCTTGGGTGGATTGGGAGGAATGCTATAATGTTGGGCTTTAACCTCAATCCACCAACTCAGTTTGCTCAAGTTCAAGTTCCCCAAATTGCGATGTGATTGACATTGGGATGAGACGTGTTCCATTGAGAAGCATTTCCTGCATCTAAAAGCAATTTCTTTTGTAATCGATTGGTTGCCTCTTGCACCTGTTACCCACCTTCAATGAAATGTCAATAGGGAGACCATTAGCAAAATATATTTCAATGTAGATACAAACACATGTAGAATTTTGATAGTTTATAGTTTCCTCGAAAGAGTAGTGATACCTTCCAAGGAAATTTCCAATATCCCCCGAACAATCTAGTTCCCAAAATTGAATAGGAAGATATGGAAGTTTTACCCACAAAAAAACAATAGTGAATGTTTCTAAACACAGGTTGAAATCGAGAAACTAGGGTTTCGTGTACATAAAATATCCTTGAGAGATCCATGGACCAATTTCCAACACCAACTCCTTGTCTTCCTATGAGTCAAATTCTAAAATGAAGAAACCCTTTGCATAGGGGTAAATGTTGATCTCTCGTTCCATGAATTCCTTCCATTTTTCTGAGACCCAAGCATGCAAATCACATAATCTCGACCAAGTTTTTGTAAATCGATAGATTAGTGCATGATAAGACAAAAATGACTCCCTATCCAAAGCTAAATTATCCAAGAAAACTTATGACATTTTTGAAGAAAAGTGAATAGGGAAATGTGAGCAATGCTTCGCAAGGGCATTTTCAATGGTGACTGTATGATGTGAGTCCGATTGAAGACTCTCATCACTAGACATGGCATGTCCTGACCCTTCAAAATGGCGTCATAGTACAAGCTCGTGCTACAAATCCATTTTAATTGTGTTCACATAGTCTCCCCGAGCCCATTCTTTTAAGAATGATGCCCTATTATTGAGTTGTTTGTCATTGAAACCTATAAGTTGCATTGCAGGGTACGATGTTGTAGACCTTTTTCTTGAGAGTGACACCCTATTTTTGTGCTGCTTTCCATCATTGTTTCCCTTCACATGGGAAAAGTCCAATCTACAAACCATTGCATCTGAAGGTGATTCCTTACTTTCACCATGTATGTCATCGAAATGGCTGATAGAGGGTTCTATGAAAAATAGAACAATTTGTGACATTGGGAGAGCGACTAGGTGTCACCCTTTGATGAGTTCAGGTGTTCGTGTTGTGTGGCACCTTATCAAAGTTATTAGGAGGTATAGCTTTGGTATGGTTAGCGCATGGGAGCCAAACTTAGGCATGACTTTCCCATAACCACTTGCTTGTCTATGTGTGCGCATATCGACCACATGCGTATGTATGTGTGTCCCTTTGTGCTTATGTTGGTTTGACATAGGATCTTAGATCCTGGGGGCTTGACTACCCCCTTGATCTTTTTCATTCTATACCATCCACATTGGCACACTTGGAACCCTCTTGAAAGTCTACTTTAGTGCGAGTTTGAAGCAAGTTCCTCCTCTCACTAAAGTAGGGGCTAAATGTAGTGTAGAAAAAAGTATCCTTTTTTCACACTTAATTTGGGAATGATTAACATTAAAATGAACCTAATGTGGCCTTGATTTGGTGTTGTAATGTGTTTTACACATTCACATTAAGTTTAAGGCCCTTTTAAGCTAAACATACCTAATTTTGCCTTAATTTAGTGTTGTAAATTTTATTTATTTACATCTTCACACTAATTTTTGGGCCCTCTTGCATTTATGACCTTTACATCATCATTAATAGGCCCTTAGGACCCTTTATTATGCATCCTAAGGCTTATTTCAACTGAAATCCTAACATATTCAATAAATACACTTAATATTCTAACCCCCCGACATTCTCACCTTGAAAATATAGGGTGGGACTCATACACTAACACATTTGACTGCAAAATCCGACGAAATATGTTAAATTCGATGTTCGTCGGGTGCTTGTAAAATTTGATGTGTAATTTTCAATTTTTGAAAGTTTATCCCCGACGTTTGTCGAAATTTCGACGATCCTGGGGCTCATCAAAAAGCCGGCTATCATTTTTGTCGAATTTTCGACAAACATGAAAAATAGAAAAAAAAAATTGTGGCCGACATAAAGAAAAGTGAGTCCCTGATTTATTGCGATAGTGTTTTGCTCTACTTGAGATAGTTTGTGGAGAACTAAGGACGATTTTCTTGGAAAAAATCATAAAAAATTCAAGAGGATATCGCTAGGTTGAGGGTAGTCATTGTCTTTTTGTAGAATTTATTTGTGAAGTCAGATTTGTAGTTCCAGGTTTGAAAATCATATTTTAAAGCAACATCTTATCAGATTTCATTTTTAGAGGTTAAGGGTTTTGAGAATTTCATGTCCAGATTTTGTTGTGTGGAATCACCATAAGATCACAACCAAGGAACAGATTCTTGTGACTGTAATTATGTGATCCATAACTCTATTGGTCATGTGGCACAGTTGTGCTATAACAAATACATGATGCATTCATGTGTGACCCAAGTTTAATGTGGCTATGTTGTGATAGAAATGGAGGCACTCATATAATGTAGTTAATTCAGGTTGTATAATGTAGGTGTCAATCATCATTGGGTGCATTCAGGTTGTCTCAAGTTTAACAGGTTAGGATGTAATTATAGCATGATGAAGAGTGATTACCTCTTGATAAAGAGCCTATAACTCTAGTTGATATGCAGTGGTTGTGTTATATCAATTATGTAGTGCATTCAAGCACAACCCATGTTTAATAGGCTATTTTAGAGAGTGATCAAGATTTTCTAAACCTTATGAATGTTACTTGACATATATTTGCATAATCTCCAAATTCCTTCGAGGCTTTTGAAGTATCAATGTATCCTATATAGGGTTTAGAATGATTTCTTTTAATTAAAAATTAAATAAATGATGTATTTTCCTATAATTAGATAATGTGGAGATCTCCTAAATTCTGCCCCAGCACACTATCCTCTTTGGCACTGTATTCATTACTCCAGCTACTAGGGTTTTGCATGTGACATCTTTAATATCTTCATGACCGTGGCTTTTAAATAGATCTCAGTCTTTGCTTTAATCCTTTTCATGTAACCCTTGAGTTCCATAATCCACCTTCAATCTCTTCTAAGAACGTTGTCTTAAGCTAGACTGCATAGTATGCATATAAAGCAAGTCCTTCATACCTACCATTGTTCCAAACCACCACTCACTGCCTTGCTTAAAATGTTGCCTCCATAAGCACAATAGCATGTTTTAAAATCATGGTTTCCAGTGATTGACCATTAAGGTCACCACTTTCATCATGAAGATACAATGAGATTTTTGTCTTCAAACTCAAGGCATTATGCAGATAACATTGTAATTGTTTGTTGTGTACGATTCGATTTTCTTGCACATTTATTGCTTTGATAACTTCCTTTAAGACTGGGTATTGCACCCTCAGCTACAATCTTAAACAACTCACTCACTATCACTTGAAGATTCCTTTCATGAGCATCATTCTATAAAATCAAACTATGCCCTATATACTGCCTACTTACTACAGGGGACTCATTGTATCATGGTATTGTAGTTCTTAAGATCCTTCAACCTTATTGACACTACTTCACAGTCCACAAGGTATTATTCACTATTCTCCCATCTTTGATGAGTCTCAAAACACTTCTCAAACATGCAATCCACTACCTCCATTATACATTAATGGCTAAGAAGAAACATTGAACCTATGATTACCACTGTTACTTCATTTGGACAGTCATTTTTTGATTGCATTTTCCTTGTCTAACACTACCAAAAGGCATTTGAAAAACCCTTAAGGTCAACAAGGGTTAAAGAAACTCACTGTTAAAATCTCCACTTTACTATGCAAGGTTTGAACTTTATTACTTGTCACTGCTCAACCTCTTTTTGACTGTCACATCTCAAGTGACTATCATTCTTCTTACCATAGATTGCATTTACAAATGTCACTAAGCTACATAGTGTGCTTGTTATTGGCTACAATCTTTAGATTGCAAGATTTTTTTATTACCTACAATGTCTCAATCTTTCTGGTATTGCAACCTCACTAATCCGGTATAGTTATTGTTTATGTTTCTATGGAGGCCTAGGGTTTGTACCCTAATCATGCTCTTACCAATGCTTCTGTTGTTTTTTATTAGAGCTCTCTCAATGTTGAGGGCTCTAGGGATAAACTCGTCATAAGAAGTGACACATTGCTTCTTTAACTAAAATGATAAATCCGTATTGACATTAGAAATGATGATTCCGACTTGTTGCTCCTTAGGAATGGGTCACTTGCTCTTACTAGCTCGCTACCTCCATTGTTGTAGGAAGTTTGTGATCAAGTTCAATATTCTGATTTCAGGAGTCCTAATGATTGGAAATCATATTAAAATTAGAATTTAATAAGTTTTGGAATTAGCATTTTAAAGTGTTTTTTGGGGTCATTAACTTCAGACTATCTTCTCTTTTGCAGGGGCGGTTGCATGCCAAATTTTTTTGGTGTAAAATATCAATTATTAGATTATGTTACCTGTCTATGAATACAAATTATTGGAGTGTGAGTTTGATATTTTTTTAAGATCTAAATAGTCAAGCTTGGTAAAGAAAAATCATGTCAGATAATATTAGTCCAAAACAAAATGAAGAGACACTTGATAGATTGTGGGATAGATTGAAAAGAAAGGGTGATGGGAAATGTTATTGTCCTTGCAATAATTGCAAGGGCTTAAAGACAAGATGAATTTTAATCACAACAGCTGAGAAACATTGTAGGCAGCATGGTCACGTTGAAGGGGGGTGTTAGCTATCAAAAACGTAGGTTGAATGCCTCAAGAGGCTTCCAATCACTTGATACGCTTTAGGGTAATAGACAAGGTCAAGAGAACTCAACCTTCTACCCTTTAGGTGCTGCTAACCTGGGCAGGTGTACCTTTCTGAATGAAGCAGACTTAACGTATGATTTATCCTTCTAAAATGCTTTGTCCACAATGGCAGATGAAAGTGAACAACTGAAATCAAACCTAATAGCAATCTTCTTAATCTAAATCCTAAAATGCTTAATTAAAAGATAAAAAGAAACTGAATGAATTCAAATGATGAAATTGCAGAGACCAGTGCCTTATTGGGTATGCAAAGTCAAATGAAATAGAAGTGGGCAACTTATTATGGCATAAAATCAAATTGATGGCATATGATCTATTTATAACTTGTACAAACATGCAATATTTTGACCACTAATCTCTACTTTAATAATCCAGATGAATTCCCCCTGATTACTATGATCAAGAGAAAGGATTTAATCTCTGCTTGAGAGAACCAATAGATTAATCACACAGATACAACAAATGTGCATTGATAAACTAAAAAATAAGCTTGTTACTTCAATTTAAACAACCAGAAAGAATCAACTTGGAGACAGCTTAGAAATACTTTTCAATAAAATCAACATACAATTGACACCAGAAATAACCTACCACACCAGCTGACTTTCATTAAAATCACCATTTGAAAACATGCAACATAGTCTCTGTTTTGAGAAATTTATCCTACTGTATCCATCTCTACCTACTGTATCTAATCTAAAATCTCATGATGTGAATTACAAATGGGAAGAAATATTTATACACCAGCATCGGGAGAATATAATATTAAACTCCCATGTCGGCCCTCCACAGAATTTGGGCACATTTCACATGCCGACCTTCAACAACATTTAAAAATTCTCATATGTTAGCCCACAGCGTTAGAGTCTTTGTTAATCATCACCGAACACTCACCTTGGGACAACCAGAAAGTATGCCGAAGGAAATTATAACGTTGATCACTAATCATCCCGTGTTCCTCTGTTTATCGCTGTGACCATCTGTTTTCCATGTCGAGGTCAAGAAGTATCTTTACACCGAGATACACTTTTGTTTTATTCATTGTCGCTATAGCCTTGTGATATCGGAGAGACATCACATAGAACGTTCTATGTTTCACCGAGAATCTTCATTCGCCTTGAGTCGCTGTAACGTACCGACATCGAGGAGACCTCAATAGAATACTCTCTGCTTTACCGAAGTTACCACATGACCAAAACCTGTCATTGTGACATATCGCTCTTGGGGAGATATCACATCGGCCAAACTTCGTCTCAACGAAATAGCCTGAGCTCATCTTAGATCGCTAAGAGAAAAAAAATCTCACATCAACAAATACCTTTTGCCATTTTCTATCGGTGAAACTGAAGGTCACTCGCCAAGACCTCCTACCGATAGAATACCCTTCACCAAAAGTTATTTGAAATAAAACTTTAGTACTCAATTGGTGAGACACATACACTTTGCTATGATCTCCTACCGCAAAATTCAACTCTTACCGATGTAACCCTTTGCACAAGTCGGTGAGACACCACGAAGTCGTTATGAAATTCCACCGAAGCCCTTAACTTACGTTGATAATTCAATCCTTCCACTGCTATTCGATAAGACAAGAAGACCTCGCCAAGACATAATGCCGAATACTATGACTCAGGCCGAAGTAGATCCACACGAGCAAATCGGTAAGACATATCAAGTTCGTTATAACATTACACTGATGCAAAGTCTCACACTAATAGGAATCCTCCATCACCAGTTGGCAAGATAAAACAATCTCGCTGTGACATTACATCGACGCCCAAACTCATACCAATATATGTATCCTCCTCGGTCACCGAAACAACATGAAAGTCATGTCGATAACTGCCAGTGATTAAACTCCAATCGCCGTGACACAGGAAACGTCTTGCCGATAGGCAACATAGACGTTTACAGGCAGAAGAATGGATCGGGGAAACCTCAATACTGTCACGCTGATAGGAAAAAAAATGTGAAAAATGCAGATCAAAGGAAACACAAGATAACATATGCAAAATGTAAGCAGGATTTTATGATGGAAGGGAAGATGTGCTTATGATAAGGACTCATATGGGAACTCAGGGGGATGAAAACTTTGTGAAATTATGCAAAAATTTGTAGTCCCAATAGGGGGCATGATTATCGTCCATTGGTAAGTTGTTCATTATATGTGTTTATATTGATTGAATTTGTAAATGTTTATATCATTTTAACATTATATATATATAATCACTTGATCATGATCATGGTTTATTTGTGTCAATCATAATTATAAAGGTTGGGCGCCCTAGGGTAGATGATATGGATTATCACGACCCGGAGAATGTGGTTTTGCAAGTGGACGAACATGGAGCTGTGAATATCGAAGATGAAATTAATGATCCTATGGAAGAAGATGATCATGTGCCAGAAAACATAGTTGAAGATGATGGTATAAATACATTGATCCATGACACATTTAGTGGCAGAGCTGATCATAATGATCAAGATGACTTTGATGATGTTCATGATTTACCTGTACTTGAGAAGGCATATGAGCCCCTTTATGAAGGCTTCAAAACAACTCTTCTCTCTGTTGTATTGTTGTTGTTGAACTTGAAGGTTATGAATGGTTTAACAAACATAACAATCTTATGGATGTTAAGGTATGTCATATATGTCATCTTTTTTCATCTATTTTAATTGTTGTTAATTCATCACTAGTAAATAAAGGATGAAATATGTACCATTAATATTGTTTATATGAACAAATTATTTTTTGTTGTAGATTGATTGGTGAATTTTTTTTACCACCATCAAATATTTTACCTCGCTCATACCGAGATTTATGTGCCATTATGAAAGATATCGAAATGGAGTATCAAGCAATAGATGCATGTCCCAATGATCATATTATATATCATAAACAACAGAAATTTGCAACAGAATGCTCAGAATGTCATATCAGTAGATATCAAACAGATCAACTAACAAAAAAGATGCCTTGCAAGGTTCTTCGTTATATTCCCATTATTCCATGTATGCAACGATTATTTAGGTGCGAAATATTAGTGCAATTGATTGATTACCATGCACGGAATAGAAGTGGACATGACATTCTTTGAATGCCTGCGGATGGTTTTGCATTTAGGGACATGAAGGAAAAATGGCCACACTTTAAATAAGAACCTCATAATCTTAGACTTCCATTGGGAGCGGACGGTGTCAATCTATTTGGAGAGCTGAGATCTATTTACTCAGTGTGGCCTTTTTTTGTTATCAACAATAACATTTCTCCATGGATGTCAATAAAGAGGGAGCACATAATGTTGTTAATGATTGTTCCAGGTATTTGCTTACATCAATTTTCTTTAACGTAGTAGCATCTCATTTGTCTTATTTGTTGCATAATGACTTCTATTTTTTTCATTCAATAGTTATGTACATTAATTTATATATATTGTAGTAAAATGGTTATAATAATTATGTAATGTTTATGTTCATTCAACTAGGTAAGTACCAATTTAAAGATATGAATGTACATATCGAGCCTCTTATCGATGAGTTACTAAAGTTATGGAATGGCATCACTATGTATGACGTCTCCAGACCAATAAGACAAAGACAATTTTAATTCCATGCAATGCTTGTATGGACAATTCATGATGCCCCAGGGCTAACGCATTTTTGTGGTATGTTATAACGTTCGACTGTACTTTAACAATATTTAATTTGATGAAGTAGATATCATGAATGTTTTTAAAATAATCTATTCATTATATATAATTATAAAAATTGACATATTTAATCCAATTATATATCATCTTGCAGGTCTTCAAACAAAGGGAAAATTTGCATGTCCAATTTGTGGTTCAAAGATGAAATCTCATCGTTCAACAAGTTTAGGAAAGTAGGTGTTTGATAAGTATAGGCACTTCCTCCATAGAAATCATAAGTATCAAACTACTGAAAAACATCTTTTCAATGGGAAAGAGGAGACTACATCAAAACCACAAAGAATGCCACCTTGCTTATGGAAGTTGGAATATAATAGAATTAATCGCCAAGGTTATACATCAGATCAAATTGTTTATCTATCATATATGATATGTTTGGAATTTATATTTTTATATTGTGTTTTGTTTGCTCATGCTGTAATTGACAATGATTGTCGTTGTTAATTTGTTTAACTTATATGCTTCATGAAGGTCAGCTAAGGATTACCGGCCGGCTTCCATAGGGACTAAAAAGTTATCCCAGACAATTTAGTAGGTTGTCCTACTATGAACAGCTACAAACTATGCATTTTTTTGATACAATGCCTATCGGAAAGAATATAACAGAAACATTATGGAAAATACTTGATGGAAGGCATGACAAAGAAAAAATTGTCAAATTTAGGTAGGTAACATTCGAAGCCAATCATGCAATGAAAAATGTCATTCAATTGAATAGTGATGGAGACCAAATTAATATAAGTGCCCTTCCTTGGTTATTAACAGAGTAGCAAAGCAATGCTATAAAAAAAAGTCATACAAAAAATT